>DWEI01000757.1:0-19540 GCA_018245875.1 Mysoria ambigua
TGCTTTTTTACAAAGATTTGTTTTAATTGTGGCTTTAAACTTTTTATGGGGTAGATTAACAATCTCTCTTGGTATTTGGTGTCTTGGTAAGCATTTGGAAGTCATTCAAGCGTACTTGGAAACCATAAAAGGTCAACTTTCGCTACATAACGGCTGATTATTATTGTCTCAATAAAAACGGTCTTATATGCAGATGATCAAATACAAGATAGTCATCATCTCATCATCCCGTCTAAGTCCACTGACGTAGGCCTCCGAGAAATTTTTGCCCATAAACCTCAAGCGGTGCTTGCTACGTAATAAACGTTCATATACATATCTTGGGTCAACTGACAAAGGAAAACTCGTGCGTCGAGGGCTGACAAACTACCTGTATAATGCGCTGTACAATCTGACTGCCCCCTGGTTGTTTCTTACTTTCTTCACGCGAACAAAGGTATATATGAGTTTGATTTACACGCAACCACCAGCAATCATTAGCCCGGCTCCGTCTTGCCACTTGTCCTCTTTTCCTTGTAGCTTGGGGCCGAATATTTGGTACGATACCCCCGGGCTGTCGTCAGAGGTACCGGAATGTTAATAAATTATACCCTTATACATCATACATTTTTTTTTTAGAACTCTAAGGTGTGCAAGTTTCCTCACGATGTTTTCCTTCACCGTTCTAGCAAGTGATATTTAGGATGCAACTGATGATGATAAATTGTAGAATATCTGATGCAGTATTAGTAAAGTATAATGGGTTACCTCCTCTGCGATTGGAACTCCACAATCTGTGCGCCCATTTCATCTCCCTGACGTGTGACGTGTGTCGCGGCAAAATGAAAATAAAATGGCTGGATAATTGACTGGGCAGTCATCATGCGGACGCATTTGGACATACGTCGCAATAGTTAGACTGTGCACCGACATTAATGATTGTAAATTAATTAGGATTCTTGACTATCTAATAGGACCCTTGCTATTTTGAAAATATAGAAGGATTCTCTTTCTCTTTTCCGACTCTTAATCATTCAAATCTCGAATTCCAAACGCTCGATCAACGAAGCTCTCAAACTATAAATAAATTTAATTAATTACTTTCTGAATAACTGACGGAATGAAATGTTTGAGTACATTGTTAGAAAAATTCTCTCTTTGACTTATTTTTAAACGTTTCGTTGTACGAACATTAGGCAATTTAATATATCATATTTTTATCTATTATTATTATTAATAACCACCATTGTTGATTTATTTTATTAAATGAATACTTCTAACGTATATTTTATTATAACCGACATATATTCAAATAGAACTGACAGAAGACGATCACATATAACGACATCTTAAATCAAAAGACAAGAACACTTTCGCTCTGTGTACATTTTGGTACAACAACAGCATCTAAATTAACTTAATGAGTGGATAGTTGACAGGACAAGTACATTCTAAGCGACATCGATAAGAGCGACTACAGTTTATAATTCCTACTACAATTTACTCGTATCATCGCAACGGCGGCTCGTTATTGCACACATGTATGTATGTAATTAGAAAGATTTATATCCATCGTGTCAATTAATGTCTGCTTCTTGGCGCATTATTCACGAACAGATAAATAATTTAAATGATACTCTGTTAATGTACGCCCGTCTAACAACACACGCACGTTTTAAGCACGATAAGACGAATGTTTGCTTCACGCATCGATGTTAAATTGTCGATGTAATTGTGTTTAGGAACATATATTAACAGAACGATAATTAATCATTGTTATATTAAAATTGTTGATAGTTATTTGGTTTAAACATGCCGTGTGTTTAAACAGTGCAACTGGTATAAACAGTCCATGCCCAGCGTGGGGATTATGGGCATAGCCTCTGAGGAGAGGCCTATTCTCAGCAGTGGATTGTTATAGGCTGATAATGAATAATAAAATGTTGCTTTAATTTAACACGCTGTATCGCTAACTATAGCTACATTGGAACGTAAGTAAGGTTATTATAATATTATCATGACTATTATTATTATATACGGCCCGTGTAATGGTAGCGCGTTGTCACTCAAATTAATATTCCCGATAACCATTACTGTGTACTGGCCGGGAATTAATGCGGCCCCATTACGATTTGACCGTTAACAATTAATTAATTCGATGTGAACATCTCATCATGACCATCACAGTGACAACGTGGAACTGGTGGGTACGATCGAATGTTTTTTACGAGTGTGGAAATTTTAACGGCTTTTGATCGAATTCAAACGATTAGTACGAGTACGCTTACAAGTTTATAATGGAGAGTCAAAATTACCTACCGACTGAGTAACTGAGTAACTGAGTAACTGAAAACTGAGTAATTGAGGTGATAATGAAGCACCCTCGTCGCAAAGCTGACTAACCACGACGTGTACCACGGGCTAAATGTAATTGATATTGGATGGACAACTACACGATCGGCAAACCGAATGGCCAGTGGGTCAATGAGGTCAAAAGCTTCCGAAAAATAGTGTTCAGTGGCGACATTGTAGTATCATACGTGGTATCAGCGGGACAAATGGCGTGAAGAATGATTTTATACGTTTATTATGGACGTGTACTAAACTCCTCTGCCTACCTCTTCGGGAATTACAGGCGTAATGTTAAGTTTTACGTACGTATTATAATTGACGAACGTAAATTAACATCACACCTGTAATCCGCGAAGAGCTAGGCAGGGGAGTATAGAATACTCATACGTTGTACCACTGAGGTTTACGTTCCACCACGGAAAAGATACTGAGCTTATTGCCGGGCACAAATGCACGAGTGTCATATGACTTATTATATTAAATAATCAATTATTATCACGCATCTACAAGATTTCTTACCTAATTTCAATTTTTGTCGGTAAAAATACAAGGTAAATATACAATAATATGAAAAAATCGATCGAATTTTGGATTTTCAAAGCTTTCGATATTTCTGAGATATCACCGAAGATTAACCGATAGCAAGTTTGTGAAAGTCGAAAATTAACAATAAAAAGGTAACAACGAGTGGCTTTAAATACTAATATTAAATTAATGCCATATTTTTAAAAGGCCGTAAAATTGGCAAATTCGTCACAGCGCGACTGTAAATTGCGAGGTCCTGAGTTCAAATCCCGGGTCGAGAATTATATATTTTTTTGTACTTTAGATTTTCTAATAACGTTTCGAAGTCGGGATATGTGGCCAGTGTATGGCAATAAGCTAACCACCTACTCAGTAGCGGGACGTAAATGTAACTGCTGAAACTCGGCAGCGGCATCACTCATTAGATATATTGTGTCTCGTATCAAAAGTTATTTTCATTGTTACAACTATCATTGCGAATAACTCCCGATACAAGACATTGTAAGCCGCTATATCGTCCAACAAATCGATCGCATTGTTCACGAATTAATTACTGTCCGTATAGTTAGCCGGTATTGTTCGAGAGCAATTGATTTCGAGCTGAGCTCCCTGAAGTACTAATCTCTAATATCAACCCGGTTGTAAATTTGTTTGCAAACGAAGCTGAGCCTATAAGCACGCTTTGTGTAAGTTATTCTGCCGGCGATCGGCTTTATACCGCCGTAATTATGTTGACACAATAAAACAATAAATAATAGTTTAAAAAACACGCTTTTCTCGCTAATCGAATTAAAAATTAGAAACAAATTGAATCGTCTCAAAATAAAATTACCTATAATAAAATTTAAGTCCTTAATAGAATAATTCAATTCGGGGTAAAAAGCGTGGGGTGCATTTTACTGCGTTTCGTAACTGTCCTCTCATAGATATTTGCCAATACAATGATTGTATCTAATATTTAAATTTATTATTACACGCCCACTTTTCATCAATTGCGTTTATGTCCCACTATGGACATACGTGGCGGTGGCGTATGCGAAATGTTATTATATTGATAATTAATTTCAGCATTGGGCAACAAACAAACTCTTATCAATTTTTTTATTTTTCATAACACTAATGAAGGTTGGCGTCGATTCCACAAACATGTGCTAATATGGCTAAGTATACCGACAATTCTCATTTTGTTGTGCTATTCGGGATGCGCTGCGTGTGTCTACATGCGGCACGGGTCCCTGTGATTATATCCAGGTCGTTGGCTTACCTCTTTACTAAAAAAAATAATTGTTTTGGCACTTCATTAGCCTTCATTGGCATTCCAGAATCTTGGTCCCGAATTATCTTTGACTACATTTTAATGTTTTAAAATAGTCTTGTTATATATTGAACATAAGTGAAACCAGTCAAGATTTTAATATAATATTTTCCAATACGTCAAGCAATAATTCGTTGCTGGAAGGAAATCCGTAGGTTTAAATTAATTTGGTGCTTGAATTCTACCAACCGAAATTAGCCAGTGGACCCAAACTTATCATTCTCGGTCTGAGATGAAATCAACATCCGAAAGTGATGCAATAAATGGTTTCATGAAGAACGATGATGATTTGCGCAAAAAAATGACGAGTGAGGCTTGGCAGAAAAACCTAACACATTTTCGTATCACGACGATATTCGTTATAAACACGACGTCAGCAACCTCAACCTAATTACTATTTTTTATGAATATTATATGTCACATCACAGAAGACATTTTATTATATCAAAATTTGTTTAGACGAGGTCGGCCCTTTTCATGTCTGAACTTTGGACTTCACAAATTTATGAAAAGATCCAAATTTCAATGGAAAGATGACTGAATCCGTTCAGTCATCTTTCCATTGAAATTTGGATGCTTCCAAATTCATTGCACGAACATGTGTTGAAAGATATTTAACATGATACATATTTTTAATGACACTTAATATTTCGAGCGCATTTAAAACACTGAATATTAAATCAAACAAATTTGTTCGGCCATATCAGCTCATCAAGAACGCCAATATTTTGTATGACTTTAGAGTGAGCGTTTCAAAAGCATCATTGATTTTATAGTCAATTTTTCGAAATACACAGATATAATATTAAAAGCAATAAAATGCAATATTAACCACAGATAAAATATTTAAAGCATCCCCGAATTTAAACGGTATGCCCGGAGGTAGTCAGATGAGTGTGATACACTCTCACGATCATCTGTTACGTTTATGTCTCCTATTGGAATGGGAGGTGAGCCTATTGCTGTACACCGGGCACAAATCCGGTCTCTGAGTTACTGCTGGCATTCCTTGACAGAAATATCCAGTAGTATCAGACCCGGGATTAGAATCCGGGACCACTGATCGGCTGTCATGCTCAAAAGCGCTCGGCTATCGAAACAATATTTAACCTTTAGAAGTGGTAATAAAATTATATCAGTAACTATGAACCATGTCAAATTTTTTGGGATACTATGTAGATATTTTGAATGTGAAAACGATCGTTAAGGAGATTCAATTCGTGTAATTTACACACTTGAATCCATTGAAGGCATTCATGGCAGATCTCGATTAGATCAAGGCTGGCCACTGGTGTCCAAACAATCTTCCACCGTATTCCAATTTAGAATGTATTAAATAATTGCTTCGATCCTACGCGCTCCATTCTTCGTATTACGCACTACCTACAGGTACCTTCACAAAACATACCTGACGCCAACTGTAATTAGACAATTCACGTCAAACAACGCACTTCCGAAGCAAATTCGCAAAACAAATACAGTATATTTGCGAACACCAAATACAGACTTATCTCCACCTTGGGCAAACAGAAAGTTAAGCTTAAAGGCAATGAGCAAGAGCCTCGATGAAAGCGTTTCCAATATATTTATCGCGTACAATATATCAAGTACTTTGCTCAAATTAATGACACCTCAAGTGAACTTTCTTCGCATACAGCTGCGTACTCGCATATTTTTTACTGCTCGAACCGAAAAAAGAGTGATTTTAGCCTTTTGATCTAAAAAAGTATTCCAACATTCTCTCAGAGACGAATGAAAGTAAATGACTAAATATATGTATAAAATGACACAGAACTTTGACAACATGTAGTGACAATATGTAGTGGGATAAATTAATTGATACAACACACGTTACTTATGATTCATTGACTTAACATTTTACTTACATAATTCGCAGCTAATTGTGTGTTTTTTATATTTTTTATATTTCATATTGTTTAGGCCGTTGCTCGTTGGTCGTGTTGGTTGCAGATGCGACTGCCGATCGGGAGGTCTCAGGTTCGATCCTCCGGTCGAATATTAAAAACATTTTCTAATTTAGATTTTCTAGTAGTGGTTCGAAGTCTGGATATGTGCCCGATGCATGGCGATAGGCTCACCACATATTACATAGTGAGACGTAAACGTAACCGGTGAACCGTGGGAATCTTCTGCATTCCTCTGCCTACCCCTTCGGGGATTACAGGCATAACGTCACGGTTTTTTTTCTTTAATTCCTTAAAGAAAAAAAATCTTTAAAAATATGTTATATTTAATGACATTTTATCCCACACATCTCCTGAACCACAAGTCTAATATGAAGAGAGAAATATTAAAATACAATTAGTAGAACAAGCAAAAATGTCGGGAGCTCGACACATAGCCGTCGGGCAAAATCCTCTGTTTTAGATGGAGGTTTTCAAATTTAGAACAATGTAGCAATCAGGAGCTGCTGGGCCGTTGTCGTTGCTTACATTTTGCTAAATATTTTCTAACCAACCGCAGAAAATTGTCGTGCAACGTGCGGCATGAAATAAAACTTGAGAGTGTTTGAAAGAGTTGCGACGGGTCTAGGATTTAATGTAAATGTAATGTGAATCTTACTTATAGTAGACATAATTAAAATTATATCTGTTTTGTAATATATAATTAATGTTTTAGTGAAATCCAACAGTACTAGAGACGGGAATCGATGCCAGGTCCTCTCGATGAGCAGCCGCGCTTGCAGCGCCGAACCACTGTTGTAGAAATACTAAGTAAGAAACCTTTCTGATTTGTGCCTGGTATATGAAAATAGGTTCAACTAGTAGCTCATGGTGGGAAGCATGATTTAGCAGGTGGATCGTGGAAATTTTATACCCTCTTCTCTCTACCCCTTCGGAGAAAAGAGTCATAAATTTAAAAATAAATAAATCTACGCTGTGTATCGTTAGACGAAAATAAATCGGATTGTAAAACGTAAATTTACGCCTGTAATCTCCGAAGAGGTAGACAGAGGAATGCAGAACACACCCACGTTTCACCGGTTACGTTTACGTCCCACTATGGAATAAGTGGTAAGCCTACTGCTATGCGTTGGGCACATATCCAGATTACGAATCGTTACTAGAAACTTTTGTAGCGTTCGACCCGGGAATCGAACCCGAGACCTCCCAATCGATAGTCGCACTTGCAACCAACACGATCAACAAGACAGTCAAAATTAGAAAGTATTTCTAAATTCTGAATTTATTCAATCGGCAGTAGTTTATCTTTAATGTAATGGGTATAATTACTTTTACAATTAACACAACCGGATCTCATAACACTTTCTCCATATTAATAACAAATATGTGATAATAAATATTATGTCTATGTTCCTTTTCACGTTAATAGCCATAAACTGATTTCGGGGAAACTTGTTTAATGGACATAACATGAACTCTGGAAAAGTTGGAGGGAATATAGAACACGGCTTTAAATCAACTACTGGCCAAATTCAAATAAACGAACGGTTGAAAAAGTAGGGTGAGGCCATGAATTGAATTACTTAGACGTTAGCACTTACGAAGTTGCCGGCGAAAACTAATCAATCTATCTAAATAAAATGAAACGACTTAATATATTTGTATTAAGCCTACCAAATTTTATTTCTTAGTTCCTTTTAGGCAGGCTCGTAAAGAAATTTTGTGATATTAAAATTTTATTTAAATAAAAGCTTTGAAAGAAATTATTACAAGCACTGGTTTGTTGTTCATTGATGTGTTTTTTCGCTTGTGATTCTTGGTTTTTCCATTTTTTTTGGATGCTTTGTGCGGTAATAAGTTACGCATACGATTTCGCACGTGTGAACTAGTCACCAATAAAATAATTTAGTATTTCGGTGGTTTAAACTCGACCGTATTTTTTTGCCATTGCGTTGGAACGTCATAAAGTTTCTCAAAGAGTATACCTCTATAAATCTTAGTTTTATATTACAGTTTGACCAATGACAATTATAACTGATACTGACAGTATGAACCGTAACAATAATAATTTCATCTTAATGTTTAGTAGCACACAAGATTCAAAATATTTAACCTCTCGTCCACTCCGTTCACATATGAATTCTACTCTGAATTGTAATTCATATACCAAATCTCATTTTTGTCAATGAGCTCAATATTCTAAAAAAGAGCAACAAAGATTTTTTTTCATATCGTACAGGTTACAGACTTATACCATACTGATTATAAAAGGTTGAGGTCATAAAAAGTCATGATAAATATTGCTAATATAACACTGATAATAATTCAAGTCCATTCAAAGATTCCAGTTCATTCATACATTCAAATGCTGAAATCCGCATTTCAAAATCTATTCATATTAACATCGCTTAATCAAATATTACTTAGATTTCATGAAAATGATTAGGTGCCATATATCAGAGGTCTTTGCTCAATTGGTGCAGTACTTTTGATTTATGCGCACACACGGAGGTCAGACACGCTGGGAACGGCTTTCCGTTCGATTCCAAACCCTAATAAATCTCATTTGGAGACACGCGAGTCAGTCGGTTTATATATTTGTTATTGGTAACACTTTGAAGTGAGCAAAAACAGAATATTTTATAACAACCAACTAAGATTACATTTAGTCGGGTTTTAGTAAATTTCTCCATTCATGACTTAAACTAATTCGGTAAAGTTATGACAAAAATTATTATAAACTTGAAATTAACTCTCTTTTTTATGTTCAACCTCAAAGATCATGTTGTGGACCGTTTGATATTATGTGACGCTTTATGTCAGGATGAATTTTCAATTCATAATAAATCGACAAAGAAATACCAGAAAAAAGGATCTCCCATCATGAATATCAAACACAATTAGAATCGCTTTCGAAGAACAAAATAAAATAAGAGTCATTTGGAAATATTATAGGAATGAAAACAAATTTGAATTTACAAGACTGCAGAAAGACGAGTGGTAGCAATTTATAACAACGGTTGGAACGACGCGTGCGTCGATGTATGGCGCTTGTGGCAAAGACAAATCGATACTGTTCGACTTCGTCTGCGTTTCTGAGAATTTTCTGGAAAAAGCTGAAGCATGAGAATGTTCCCTTTCGCACTGTACCTCTTGGATCTTATTATGTATTGTAATCCATTTCTTATTCAGTGTTGAATTAATCAATTCCTTGTACTTTTCTGCGATCTTTTGCATTTTAAAGTCACTTTAGTAACATACCATAAAGAAAAAGCATATTTTTGTTAAACTCATTGAAATTTCGATATTATTACTATGATTGACATTATATGTATATATTGTTAATTCTTCTATCAGTTTAAAATATCTTTTATTTGTTAATGCCCGGTATATGGCATTAAACTCACCACTTACCGGGACATAAACGTAAATTATGACCCGTGGGAGTGTACTACACTTCTCTGCCTACCTTTTCAGGGAATATAGGCGTGTATATACTTTTTACCTGTTATTTAATATCACTGTTGGTTCAAACTTTTTTAATGACAAGAATAAATCTACTATTCGGTTTGCCTCCGTTTCTATTTACAATCTGTTGGTTGTCAAGTTTGGTTGCGTCAGATAGATTATTTCCACATTGTCCGTTGTGCGACACCCTTTGCTTTCGCTTTGACTGTTGCCTCGTTAGCATTTCCGTGTATTGGACAGAAATGCTTTTCCGTCGCGTTTTCTGATCCTTAAAACGTTCCGTATTTCTCTTACTTCTTATTTTCCAAATCCCAGCAGCACATACCCTTCATCATTTTAATAAGATTCATGGCATGATGCTACTGTAGTAAATATCGCAAGAAAAACTAACAGTCATATAGAAATATATATGTATATAGAAATATATGGGCTTATTCTACTAAAAAACTTCAAGATTGACCTAAGACAAGTACCTATTCAAAAAAATTAATTTATTTTTAAATTTTATCGACAGTATTAAACTTGTATCACAAAACAAATGTATAGAAAGCATCAATCGCGTCAATATTGTTGTCTAATTAGTCCCAAAACTGCCGATTTTGTACAGATTTGTTTTTATTACACTGTCAATGAAAATAGACTGACAAAAAAACAACATGTATTGATAAATTACTTTCGTGGCGTCAACGCGTGCGCCTATGTATTGTGCTTGTGGCAAAGACGGATCGATACACTTCAGTGAAGATGTGTGTTATACCATTGTTTGTTTGGTTTTATCTTTATACATATATTAAGTAGTTCCGTTTCATTATTTTGTTTGATTATGTATTTTCTTCAATTATTACAACATCAAAATCACTGTAGACGAATGTACAAATGTCATTTACGTTATACGCAATGAGTTCTTGTATCGTAGGTTTTATTCAGGGAAGGTTATATATTTAAACCAGAAAATGTTTTGCGTTAATTTATTTCAGTTAATTTTGTTGTGTTAGAACCGCTTTGCGGTGACTGCTTAGTTAAAACAAATGGACAATTATAGAAACCGATTCAAATTTCATCATGAAGATTGTTGTTGTTGAGTATTGAAATTTTATTAACTTGTCAAATCTCAAAAAAGTAAAGCTGTAGATACAAAAGGATACCACATTGTTAACCTTCAAGGGAGTAGGTGATGAAACTAAGCGAACTGGAAACAATAAGATCGTTAGACAAAGTTGTACCGAAGTTTAAATCGCTGAGCGGACATAACGCTAAGTAAAATGGTCGTACAAGTCTTTTAGGTTAATTACTCACTAAGCAGTTGTTTTCTCTTTAAGAAAGCATCGGTAAGCTTACGATGTAACTTTAAATAAATAGTACTAATAAACTAAAATAATACCTAGCATGATAGACTAAGTCATTAATCGTCAATTTTTGGAAATATTGAGCGGTTTAACATTGTTTTCGACTGTATCTTACTAGGTTCGGCCAACTTTCCTACCTCTAATCCTTCTATAAAACAGATGTGTCTGTGGCAACCGTCTAGACGTAATATAATGACAGCCTTACTAAATACAGCGTCGCCAGGCAGCAGCGTAAGCAGTACCAGAAGCTATACCCTGCGTTTCCCAATTTACATTTCTGGCTTTTGCATTATCGACAAACCATCTTTGAGGACATTTACGTCTGGAAGTGGTCTGAAACAGCATGATGATGTTAAGTATAAAGATAAAAACTAATATTAACGATTATTTATAGATTTCTCTAAAATGTAAATAAAAACTAAGATTGTGTAGTTGAATTAGATATTATTTTAGAATTTATTATGTGCATATAATTTCTATATAAAATCATTTATTCGAATCATGAATACAGCTTCGACTATATCAACTATCCTAATGACGTTTGACATTCTGAGTATCCACCACAGTAGACATATCTGTGTATTCCATTCGCACCATCTTCAGTTCCTTTTTGTACTGTTTTCAAACTTTGTTAAAGTCACTGTTTCCAATTTTTATACGATTATTTTAATAAACAACGAATATTACATTAGTCCAAACTGGACAAAAGGACAGAAGAGAATTGAGCTATTACAATCCAAATTTGGACGGAGAAAGGAATTTTTACCACAAAACAACAGTAACGTCGAAAGCATTGTCCAAAAGACCTTTTATGGAGACTATTAAAATTCTCATCCAGTTTATACGACAGTGCGAGCAGACAAGTCGTTTCAAGCATTATTTTTATATGCAATTTTATGGTAACCTCGCATACCGGCTGGCGCCGTACTGATATCAAAAATATACCACACTAAATATATATTTGAGTTTTAAATAGTCTTTCTATTTGGATGCATTCGCAACGGTTGATTTGTAGCCCAAAAATATATATTTATATTGAAATTAATTTCATCATAGGGACGACTGAACACTGGCAATAATCGTAAAAGATAATAATCGACGATAAATGCTCGAACATGGCCGCCGCAATATGGCGGCTATTGGCGGGAAACGTAACTTTGATTTATTTTTAACAGTTTGATTGAGATGTTATCATTATTTATATTAGAGGAGGTCATATTATTAATTTATTAAATAAAATGTTAATGTAAAAACCAAATACTGATTAATATTTAATAGCAAAATTCCAATCGCCAATCGCTTAATATCTCGATCTTTACAGCGCTAACGTTTTGTGCGTTCTAACTAACTAACTAACTTGTGCGTTCAGCATTGTCTTCTTTTTTTACTTCTCGTTTCGGAAATAATCATATTCTATTTATTACAAATTTATTATCATATTATTTTAAAAGCAGTATTAACCTAATATATCACGCAATGGAGCTACTTTAATAAACTGAAGCAACAAATACTCCAAATTTAGTTTTAAAATAACGTTCCTCTTTCCGTGCGCCGTAAATCTGACGTGCTCTAATAAAGCGGACAGACAGACAAATGCGCTCCATACATAAAGCAACAATTTACATTCCACCGATGCAAGACTCCCGGGACGCGTTCAGCTTACAACTTTATTTCTGGATTACAGTTAAAAGTATCCCTTGGAAAAATAAAGTGTTCAGTTTCTTCATTTCAAATAGTTTTCGTCTGTAAATTTCGTTTGATGATTACTTAGCAACTGGATTTATTCATTCTTTTGGCTTTAAATGTTAATTTAATTTATTCTCTTGCGCTTTGGTCGTACTCGTACGTCAATTAATATGTTATTCACATTCTTTCATGTTTAAAAATTTGAGTAGCTTATATATTAGTTCAAATTGGTACTTACATATATAAATATCTTCTCGTCGGATCCCGTACGAGGTTTACAGAGAGAGCCAAATATATCTATCCTTCAGACCTGTTGTGCCTTCTCCGTACTTATAACACTCTTCATACATGTACGCCGGTGTCAGAGTATCTTTCCTATTTGATAGGTGAGTCCTGACCACCCTCGGCATTTTGTATTTGTTGCACAAACATTTTTTTTCTTAATTAGTCCCAAATTTTGAATTACATATAACATAAATTATAATGAATTGTTACTATCCTTTCACAGATTCAAAGTCATACGTTTTTAATATCAAGAAATTACATTCATAAATTTTGAACAACAGTTAATATGTAGGCACCCAATATTGCCTAGTAATGAAAGCCTACTGGTAAAAATTTAAGGCCATGAAAATTCACAAAACTCCACCGAAAATCTCGTAATCTTACTGAAACGTTCTCGTTCATAGTGGTTGAAATGTTAAACTAGTGGAATTTGAATTTCGAATTTTTTTCCGTCACGAATTTATGCACCAATATGGACGACGTAAACATAAAGTTGAGCCAGAATTTAATACGGGACATGCAGTCATCAAATACGTTTGGAAACAAATGATTTTTAGTATACTTAAATCTGTATTGTATATTAATATAAGTGATGAAACATCAGTAGGATTGAGTGCTTTGGCCACCGATGGGCAGCAGGCGATGTGAAAGGCCCGGCGTGAGGATTGTGATCAAAAATCCTTTAGTATAGGCTTGTGTCCAGCATGGTCCAAGACAGACTGATGATATACGACTATTCGGTGAAGAGAAACCTTTGTATCTTTCCGAAGAATACCGTTCGCATGGAGAATTGTCAAACACTTAAATGTTCAATGTCAAACACATAAAATTCTTTTTTTTTTCAAACGCTGAACAGAGATTTATACTGCTGTACTCAAAGCGGTAATAACTGAATTAGATTCGGTGATTGCGACTAGTACTGGACTTCGAGTACATGATAATTTCACACGTTTAAATACGTCATTAAGTAGTGTGTACTTCGCGTTTAGGTAAGCATAATTGAAGTGTGTCATCAAAGGCTATCGTGTGTTGTATATGGGCCATAATACAATTTCAGTTTCACGAATGCGCTGTTATGCTGCAATTCGTGACCGTTGGATTAATGAAACGCGAAGCAGCGGTGCTCAAAGTGTAATTCAAAATTTGCCCATTGTGGGACATTATTGAGGAAGGCTTCGATGATATAATGATATGTGATGAGAAAAATGTTATACTCCCACTATTTGACCGGAATCTTTTTAAATAACTACACAATGCTATTTTTATAAGTACATTTATTAGTTTTATTATAAGACTTCATCTATTTAGAATTATTACATAAAATTATTACATTAAAATGAAAAGTGAATACAGAACCTCATGAAAAGAATAATAACAATAATTATTATTTGAAGATTTTTCCCCTGTAGTATTCCTCATTCCACCATGGAATATGGAGTGATCGTATTGCCATATAAAAACGGACACAAATCGAATTCGGAATTACTACCAAGATTTATAAATTAGAATAACACGATAGAACCGAGCCGAATCGGAAGATCGGATCCAGAACGTTTCAATCAGCGATCTCGCTACCAGCTACTCAACCAGCGGCGCAGTAAAAAAATCTTACGTAAATTAAACTTTAATACGAGTAGTTCACTAGACAACTTTGAGAACATGTGTCATTATTTGATAAATTACGATACACGCTATCTACACACCCGGCCTCTGTACGCCGACTGACGATTGTAATATCACACTAATTCTGTTACCATTGTGTCTCCAATGCTGGATGCAATCAATTTTTTACCTTATCCCGTCATCAATAAGGATCACGTCATGTGAATCGTGACACAGATGTACGAGCTAGTCACAGTACGCGAAACGTTTTACATTAACGACGGGTACAATCAAATATAAACCTTAACGCCTGGTCCATAACGTTCATATGATGTGCACGTGAGAAATGAATTTTGCCACGTGATGGACCAGTGACGCATCTTTACAGCTGTAATTTTGTGTTCGGAGTGCATTTAGCGTTCAATTTGATGTCAGTTTAATCGAATGATTTGATTTAGCAGCCCGTATGTTTCCTTGTGGAGTGTATTGTAGCCGTAATATATTGAAGCTAGCGCTATGCGCTCACAGTACCTGCGTTGTTAATGGCACACTATACGTCAAGAGAAGTAATAGCAATTGCGGGCAAGTATTGCGAGTAGCCGCGACGGGCAATTTTTTATGAGTATTTCCTTGCTCTGTAATTCAAAGCAATTGAAAGATGTTTTCGATAATAGGTTGTCAAGTGTCAAATGATGTGGCATTTGACACACGACGGCTGCCCATGATCATCACTATGACCATTGTATTGATCATCGCTATTAACATTAGCTGATATCGCCTTTATTATCACTATATTTATCATTATTATCTTCACCATTACCATCATCATCATTATCAGTTTCATCATTATAATTACAACCTATTTCGTTCTTCAATCATCAGACACAGATTTCCTCACATCGTGAAAATATTTTCAACGCCATAATCAACCACGCTGCTCAAGTGTGGACATACAAACTTCAAATATCTTACTAAATATAAGGGAGAACTATATCGTTTATAGGTATATTTAGCTATTATAGTTCTAGTGTCATTTATTTTAAACACGTTCATAACTTATTAAACTTACCTGCTATTTAAAACTTAGCCTCATATCCATGGAGAACATTTTGACTTCTGAACAAAATGTAACTTCACGCCTGTAATCCCCGAAGAGGAATGCAGAACACTTTTCACCAGTTACTTTTACGTCCGATTGTGTAATAGGTAGTGAATCTATTGCCATGCATCAGCCACGTATCCAGACCCCGAACCAACATTAGAAAATCTAAATTAGAAAATTTCGTAGTGTTTTATCAGGAAATCGAACCCGGGACCTGACGATCAACAGTCGCACTTGCAACCAACACGAACAACGAGGCCGTCAAACATTACGCCCGAACAGACTAAAATTTTAAAATCTAAACCAGTATAGCATAACTTAGCTTAATTTAATAGCATGTAGTAGAAATACCATAAGTTTATAACGTTTCGTCCTTTATTAATGTCCTTTCAAAAGGCCAACCAAAAGTTTCTTTTCAGATCGGAATTTGTAAAACTTCATAGCTTTAATGGTCTCACGTATCGGAGTTCTTTCCATGAACCCGGGTTCTTTGTAAGCTCCGTTATTGAATAAAACTTCGTCAGACGAAGCCGATACTGGGATTGAACTTCTGTTTATAGTTCATAGAAAATAATTATAAATAATAACTATGTAAATACTGAAGTCATTAACATTATGGAGAAGGCTTCGTTGAACTCAGAACTAGAGTAATTCTTGCAGATTCTTAATCAATATACCTTTTAAATGTTAATTAATAGAACTATATTTTCAACCTGAGATTTATGGTACTCTCAATCATTCGAGATGTTGATGTTCAGAGAAGCGCATGGCTGTAATCACCATCATCATCACGTTCTTCATCGTCCTACTCATGGATTTGGTTCTGCTCTCAGAAAGAAGAGAGTGAACAACAAAAGATTGAGTAGCGTTGAGATTATGCAAACGTATGTTATATGGCTGTAGCGTTGGAAAATATTTCCTTTTTATTTCACTGTCACCGTAAACCAGAAACTGTTGCCGCGACATCGTGAAACACGTTGAACCATCTTGTCACATCTCCTGGGAACAGACATAAAATATCTATATTTCCCTTTGCCGTCTGTGAATCCCTCGCACCGGGTAATATCAAGATAAGTGGAACAGAAGAATCATGTGCCAGTGACACTTTTTCCTTATGTCAGCTGAAAGATTTTAGTCAAAATAGCCGTTTTGTAAACAAGAGCGATTGTAAAGAGGTATTAAAAAAATGTTGTGTTCATTTGTAAAATATTTCAAAAATCAATATTATTTATATAGATAGATACGAAATTATCACCCTGTACTGAACACCGCTTAAATAATAGGTCTATGTGTGATCTAATTGACTTAAAGTATTGACTCAGCTTGCATCTACTCCAAAATTAGTTAATCCTTAATTGTCATGTTTCCATTCAAACGTTCTCTTGGGTTGAAAATATCATTTCGTAATATTAAAACTCAATATATAATAAAAATACAAAAGCGTAAGAAATTTATAATAAGTGTAAATATGACTGTCAACCTAGAAGTTCTGAGTTCACATCGGTCAGGTACTATTGGATTATCTAACTTCGATTTTCTAGTAGAAGTTTCTTGTAACTCCCAGTCTAAATATATCGGGTATATATCCATGTGTGTGACAATAGTTTATGCCAGTGATAGCCTAGTGGATTGAAACTTGACATCTCATTCCGAGAACCTGGCTTCAAATTCTAGCGCGTACCTCTTTACAAAATGTGCGTTTTAAGTTTAAATACCAGTTCCTTTACCGGTGAAGGAAAGCTTCGTCAGGATACATGCACATCTAAGAGTTTCCAGAAGAAATGGTTCTCTAAGGTGTTTGAAGTCTGCCAACCCGTACTTGGCCAGTGTGTTAGACTACGGCCTTAACCGAAAAATTAAAAAAATAATCAGTTCGCTTTCGCTATATTGCAATACTCTTATTGGGTTCATGTGTGTTCTGTAAAATATTCCTATATAAGACCTATTGTATACCACTATGATTGCAATAGAAGTATTGAAGTATTGAAGCATTCTGAGAGGAGACATAGATTCCAACAGTGTAACGATAAAAATGTCGGGAAAAGAAATCATAATAAACCCACTACCTATTACATAGTGGGACCGAAATGTAACTGGTGAAACATGGAAATGTACTGCACTCCTCTACCTACCTCTTTGAAAGTTATATGCATTATGTTACGTTTAAAGAAGTAGAATAATATCTATTTTTTATGACAAACATATTAATACTGACTTTAATTTTAATAGAACATAATTTAACACGAAAGCTGATATAGAAAATTTTGCAAAAGCAAAGGGAATCAAAAAGAATCGCGAAGACACATACTGCTTTTGAATTAGGTTCAAGATAATGCGTCAAATAATTATATAATTACACACAGCTAAACAAAACAATTACGTTGGGTCCACACTCACATCACATTTGAGTTTAACAAGGCGAAGATTAGGTAATTAAATTACAAAGCTTCAAGAACCGCGTATCGTGCCTAAGCGCGGTGAAATAGTCCCACACTTAATTTAACATGATCCTGTATGTAGACGCCGGTACGGAGAATATGAAGCAGCCGGCGCCAAAGGCTCAGCTATTATGGTCTCGCTACAAACGGGCGTGGAGTTCTGCAAGTAATATCGACACGTATTGATATATTTATTTCATTAGATGATTTTGAACTCAAAAATTTTATTATTGTAATAATTACTAATATATCGTTAATTAAGGGATTCACAATATTTTACAAAAGATTTTCTATTTATATTTGTTAGCATATTTTACCATAAAATAACCACGAGGTGAGCGTATTGTGATACAACGGACGCAAATCCAAACTCCGTGCCACTGTTAAACATATTAAATAGAAAATTTAAATAGAAAATCTACTTTAAGTAGAAATTTTTAATAGAACAACAAACATTTTAAATAGAAAATCTACTTTAAGTAGAAATTCTAAAAATCCTATATTACTCGACCCGAGATATTAAACCAGGATCTGTATATCGAGAGACCGACGACGCAACCCGTGGCACGTCGCATCTCGCGAACTTTGGAGTTTTCTAGAACATTTGTAAAGTTACGTGTAGCTCTACAATCCGCACTTGTCCGACGCGGCAGCGTGGCAGACTGTGGCGTTGATTCGTGTAAAGACCAATATCTAGCTGAGCACCGATAATTGTTAGACTTAGTTAATTGTTAGATACTTGTGCACTGTAGATCATACGGTTACTTCTTAACAGTCCGTAGGACGTAAATAGGTGCGAAAATGTAGGAAATTTTGTACATAATTATGAATGAAGTCTTTCACGAGTTGCCTTAACGAAAAATTCCAACAATTTTATTCCGAAGCAATAAAAATCAAATAAACTTCAACTTCATGAGACCACTGAAAGCAACATGACACACGCTCTCTTAAAATCACTATAATTAATTAACATATACAATGTCCCACTGTCTGCACGTCGCCGTCCGACAAGACCGTGTGTAACCGACTTATTCTCAGTGACAGTCAGATCGACGACCGTCGGGGCGACGAGCCATAGTACATTCCTGGATTACAACCGGCGAGTAATTATACCCTTAATAGACGCTGCATGGTCTTCGGACGCAATAAAAGAAACGCCAGCCCACAATATGTTGTAAGACAGAATAGACTGTAACAAAATGTGAAAGAGTTGACGTAGGAATATTTACGTGGACTTTTTCTTTTTAAATCATGCAATAAAATGCTTGTGTCTTGATAATGTCTTCTAAATAGTGATTAGTTTATTGTTAGCTGTGCTGTGGATGTGGTGGTTTTCCAAACTGACTCTTGTGCCTGGGTTCGTGTATTCAATTCCGTTTTTAATTACAGGGTGCAATTAAAACAATTATAGGCAATTGTTCGCGCAAAATGCGATTTTGAATAGAATGCACAAAGATAAGTTTTAACACTTAAAAAAACTTAACAGGTGCTCTGTAACATTTTAAATAAAATATAAT
>DWEI01000758.1:0-19539 GCA_018245875.1 Mysoria ambigua
ATATCACTTGCTATTACGGTGAAGGAAAACATCGTGAGGAAACCTGCATATCTTAGAGTTCTAAAAAAAAAATTGTTGTCTAAGGTGTGTGAAGTCTGCCAACCCGCACTTGGCCAGCGTGGCAGACTATGGCCTTAACCCTCTCATTCTCAGAGAAGACCCATGTTTCAACAGTGGAACGATAAAGGGTTGATATCGTATATGCTGCACCCTCCGATGTCCGAGGTCGTTCGACGCTATCGCGCGCCCGACCCGTGCGCCGGCCCGCGTGGCTCGAGTTACTGTTGCCTTGTGTTCGGATAGCGGACATTGATAGCGATCGTCGTAGGTGAATTTCAAATCGTCCATCCCCGTTAACGGGCAAGTACATGCATTCGTACTGTCGCTGCGCTGTATTATCGGCAGCGAGTTAAAGAAACTCAATGTCAATTTTAACCGAAGTTTCGAAAATTAATTATACAAGTCACAGTTATAGAAAGCGGGAGAAAGGATAAAAATAACATTAATTAGTGGAACAGAAAATATAGTACCCAAGTATTTATATAATTTTAATATTTTACATCGATATCACTTCTCTAACTATAAGCGAGTTTTGCCTCTCCATGAATATAGTATGAAAAAAAAACAAGATTGCAACCTTTTTTATTGAATTAATTATGACTGGACGACCCTTTGTCAAAAAAGTCAACCGTTTATCGATATTTATCCGCGTCATTCATTCGAAATCTAATAACAAAACCAGCAATGAGATCTCGTTCTGTTAGGTGACAACCCTAGCGTATATTGTGTATATTACGTTTGACTAACGCAAGCAATGTAAGTTACAAGTCATTAAATACGCGGCGCTGGATGTATAATGAGACGAATGAGATTAAAACTCTTCGAATGTAATGACGACGTCTTTAACGAAGGAAACCTGTAAGTACAATTTAAAAGTTGAGACTCGAAACTGTTTTCCTGTTTCCTGTGATAATCTTGTCGTTGTGTCGACGTTAAGTGCACCTGAAATAGAAAAATAACTAATGGCAGGAAAAATAACGTGTGATTATCGTGACACCGCTATTTCAATTCGTAGATGTCACGAAATGTTACAAAAAATTCAATTAGTATGACTACATTTAGTACATCTGGGCCATCGGAAGTAAATGCGATATTTTAATGCAAAACACATACATAATGATGTTTTTTGAATAGCGTATAGTATGTTTCCATATTGTTAGTATTTGTCTGTTATGGAGGCTTACATACAATTTTTTATTAATTACAAGTAGTTTTTAGTGTAGCTGTTGTTAATCAATTATCTAGATTAGCTTGGCACTTGGCCATCAGCAACATGGTTCCTGTTATCGTTCCACTATTACAAATAGGTCTGCTCTCAGGTTGCGAAGAGATCTGGTTATTGTAGTCTATCACGCTGGTCAACTACCCGTTAACAAATCAAATCAAATCAAATAATTCTTTCACATCAAATCACAAACAAACAACGGATTTCAAACTGCTTCGAGAACGATTGGGAACCGTAAAGTATGCAATTTTCTTTACGGTGCTTTCTTTCATCATTAAAATAATTAATATTTAATATTAAATCACGTATATTTTTGGTAAAAAAAACTGCACGACAATATTTAAACCTAGAACCGCCGAAATGGGAGGACAAATTCTAAGCCATTAAATTATTTTTGCTTTACGGGTTGAGACGTTATCGGTAAAAATCAGATTTTTACTTATTTTACTGCTGTTATAAAGAAACGAAGATACATCGGAAATACAAGAGACAGTTCTTATTATTTAAACACGATTTAGATTAGAACGAGCCATGTTTTTAGGCGACCTTAGAAAAGTAATTTACAGAGATTGAGAAGTATCTAAGCTAGAGTCGTGATAGCTCTTAGCATGATTTGTTCGAAAAAAAGGTAAAATCGAAGATTTTCGTACACAATCCCGGAAATTTCCATATCTAAATGGAAAACCGACCCCGCACAATCAATTTATCCTTCAATATCCTCCAGCGGTTTATACCACCTGTACAATAAATATTTATACTTCTCCCTTCCATTTGTATCGTCCGCTTTGTTGTTGCGCGATGGGAAAGTTTCAAACAAATATAATTATTATAATGTACTTTCATAGTTCGTGATACAAACGTTCATCAACTTTTGTATAACAAATGTTTACACAGGCAACACTTTAATCAAATATCTACGAACAGGTATTTATGTTTCGTTTTGTTTTTGAAAACCATTCCTTCTTATTTTGTTTTCAAGAATCACTTCAACAAATTCAAGTTTGAAGAGCTATTCGAACAGTGATTGCAATAAAAATATAACATATGTAGTATTTGGATAAATGTCGATATTTATAAATGTCTAAGTTACAATAGATAAGGTTTTGCCTAATTTTTGCTTGTGGTTCATGCTGAGCGTGAGAATCATGGACATAATCCCCGAGGGTGGCGGCTATGGCTAACAGCGGACTGCAACAGGGTGGTGATGACGATGATGATATTACATGTTGAACATTCAGTCATCACTCGTTTCATGGCATTAAATGTCTTCCAAAGTATATGGTATGAATCTACAGCCTAGGAACCATCCACATCAGTGACACCACTGCTGATGATTTAACAAGCCGAGAAAACTCATAATGTCCTGCAGCAGAGCTGGTAATGATAACCGTGAAGACTCGACATCGAAGTTACACAATAAATGGAAGACATCATGTTACTTGTCAAACTATCTTTTTGAATGTAGGCAAATGTTTCTGAAAGTGAATTTCTATTGGGAATGGGCTGCAACTAAGTCTGGCGATGCGTCACAGTCGCTCCCCTATTCCACTGCGGCCATTAAGATGACACTGAAGCGCCAGTTTATCACGAAAAACTGTATTCAATATCTGAGCGGCGCGTAAATCCAACGCCGCCACGCCGAGCTGTGGTTTAACAATGCTGCAATGCGCCGTACATTTTGTTCGGAGCGAGGTTGAAATATCGCTGATCGCTGAACTAGTGCTCGTGCATTATGTCGCCAACTGTACGGGTGGCGCTTTAGGTTTTTATAAACAATTGTTTGAACGACCGCAAGCGGGACAAATGTTTCCACAATAGATGTTCACGGTGTGGGTGATTCACATGACGAGTATGTCTTGACGTGCACCTGTACATGCATATAGTGAAATTGATACTACACGGAGTGGCCTGAAATATTCGTGTTAATTGGTTATTTGAACTAATCAAAACCGATACAGAATATCGAACGTGAAGCCCAGACTCAGATATGTTAAATATGATCACACGTCAAAATTTCATACAGTCATATTGTTATCAATGTCATAGTTACGTTTACGTAGTATAAGGTAGAATTTTCTCTTAGATTTTTCGAAACTACTCCGTACTTAGATGTTTGTCAAAATACAAAATACAATTATACTATTACAATGTACAAACCATTATACTATACAAACAATTATACTATTCCATGATTATTATTATATTATTAATATTATTACGTTGTATTGTAATAATCTAACACCTTCTCTTACGTGATAAAGTGAAGTAAAGTTTTATTCTGTAGCAAACAAAACACCTATGAGTAATAAACTCGACAACGTTACACAGAGTACCAGAACACAATAAGTCACAGGTGCGTACGTATGTAAGTGGAAATACTTGACGCGAAAATAAAATATTTCCATGCAAGCTTCGAAGCTTTCCCCTTTAGTTGTGCTTAGAGTTTCAGGGCCATAAGCTCTTCGCACTCAATTTAACATCAGATATTTATAGCGCCTTTAACGTGTACTTAAAATGCTATTTTATTTTCGTTCTACCAAATTGTTTATTATACTTTCGTCTACATGTGGAAAGAAATATAGCTATCGTTACAAGCTACTGATTCTCTGGCCTAGTGAATGTGGCCTAACACGTGGAAATCGTTGAAAATATTCCATGAAGTGGGTCCTGTTTCTATCGCCTGTCTCATGGTTTTAATAGGGAGTCTCAACATACGGAGCGACACCTCACACTCGTAATTGCCACGGAGCTGGTTAAGGGGGTGTAGTACTCTCCGACGTGTCACTGCTTACGTTTACGTTCCACTGTACAATGGGCAGTGAGTCCATTGCTAGCCACATTCCGAGCTAGTACTAGAAAAACTACGCCAAAAAATCACAGTGCCCGACCCGGGATACGAACCCAGAACATCTCGAATGGTAGTCGCGCTTACAACCAACACGATCAATGAGGTATAAGTGTCACGACATGATATGTGATTATGTTCGTTGTCACAAGATTCGAAGTTTAGACTCAACGGGGCTGCTGAAATGTAAACGAAGCATATCGCATTAGTTCTTGACGACTTATTTAGTTAGTAGATTAGATAGAACCATTTTAATACTTTAATCTAGGGCCTTAAGAAACATTTCATACAACTGTTACAAAATACAATGTACCCGCACACACGACCATAAAGTAATTATCGCGGTGAACTTTCAGCTTGGAATATCCCCTACGCTTGAACTTGGCTAATTAGGAAATTTCCTCGTGAAAGGTCCATAATTGTTTTGTTAAAGAACTACTATTATTTAATTAATTATATACTGCTTAGATAGACACCAGTTTTATACTTAAGTACCAAACTCTTTTCAGAATTTTCCTTGACGAGATTATGTACGAAACATTTTTAAATTGATATAAATTTCTATATTACTGGTCTTAATTTACATACAATAAAGAACAATAATTCTCAACATGTAATAAATAACTTCAAACACGATCCTTCTCGTTGTTATGTAACACTTATACTGAAAGACTGCATTACAATGATAAAATTTAATAAACGCATAAATTCACGTCATGTAATTCACAAAGCGAACGTTACATCAGTGACATGGCGAGCCGCGCGCGGCGAGCGCTGGCGAGGGCACGGCCGCAAGCGGTGCCAGGTGAAGGAACTCAGCCACGAGGAGGATATTAATCCTCGGGGACAGCGTAGTTAACTATGGCCCACTTTATCTATATTTCTTCGGCCACTAGCTCCCAGCTCGATTATACTGGCCTCTTATATTGTTAGCGAGCGAACGGCATCCAGGCTTTCAGGTTATTACACACCATTACGCTGATCTGTTATCGACCTATCTATCAATTTATTACTTATAAATGTGATAGTTCGGACTTGAGGAATTGACTCAGCGTGTTTTTAACTGTTATTCTTCTGATTGAGGAGTTCTGTTGACTATGGGCTGCGTTAAAGGTTAATTTGTATCGTTAAATTTCAGCATCTCAATCCCACGTAAAATTAATCTTAAATCTAGGTCTGTAGAAAAATGGTCCTTTTCAAGAGTCGGTTGCGTATTGTGTGTCAAAAGCATTGTTTTATGAAAATTAAAAGAATCTTCCGAGAGAAAAATTATATGCTTTGTTCCAGACCTCCATTCTATCTAGATTCACAGTTCGCGCCAGTTTTATTTTATATGGCAGAAGGTTAGACATCTTTAAATTAAAATACACTAGCTAATGCCCCGAGCGACGTGCGCGTTGGAGATATACGGACTGGTTATTATTATTAATAAATACATGCATAGATATGTTCACGCCAGATCCTATACGAGATAGGCAGAGAGCACTAAGTACCAAATATCTCTATCCTTAGAAACGTGCCACACTTTAAAATAATAAGTAGCAAGGAACGAAAAAATCCTCGGAAGTGTACTCGAAGTCTTGAACCCGGATTAATAAGTACCTATACATATATTTGCTTCTACAGTTATGGTGTAAGGCAACGATTGAATGATCTTTATAACATTCAAAGCAGCCCTCCCGTCGGTAGGAGAATTAGTTTGTCTATTGCAACAAGCTAAGCAACAATGGCGGTATATCACAAGAATTTAATCATAAAATTTTTGTTAGAATATATCTACTTGTTGTTGCGAACGAGCACATACACAAATACAGTTCGCGTCGGCGCGCCTGTACACATCTTGAGATGCAACCGCCTCGGATACTCACTCTGTAGCAGATAGAGATGGGCGATGTATCTCATCGACTTCAACTATATTATTATATACCAAGAACATTACTATAAATTTAGCTAAACGTAACATCGCATGGGGTGGTGTTTAGAGTGTAGTGCACTTCCACGCTTACCAGTTACGTTTACGTACCACCCTGAAACAGAGGGTAAGCGTGTTGCCATCCATCGGACACGTGCTTAGACTCCGACCTCCTGCTGGTAAACTAGGTTAGACAAACCCGCCTTTGCCCGGTCCAGGAAATCTCGATCTGCAATCGCAGTTCCGACCACTACACACTCGAGGCAATTGACAAGAATAATTAAAATTGTTAATATTCGTTTTGGTGTTATTCATGGCATTTGGTTTGTGTGCAGTAGCGGGACTTCAAAGGATGACCATTTAAAACCAACCAAATATCAATAATGCCGCTCCAACTTTCATAGCGTTTCGTAAATTATATATAATAAAATACCAATTTATATAGCCTATAGTAAAATAACATGTGTGTATTACAGTTTTGCCAAAAAGTAAGCTGTAAATATAATTCAGTGTTTTACTAACACTGGCCTAAGGGTACGGTGGCAACTGTTACTAGTTCAGCGCGCTTACATTCTCAAACTGTGGTACAATAAAATTGATACCAAACTTAATGTTCCCTAACTTTTTCAAACCAAACAAATGTTTCAAACCTAATTTTAAAGTTAACTTCATATGAAATAGTTTAAGTGATTTATATGATGATCATCATCAATATCTATCACGTTGCGCGAAAGACCTGGCGTGTAGATGTACGCATGTGTGATATAGAGGTGGCAAGTTAAGTGACATAGTCAAATAAAATCAATTAGTTTCAGAATAAAGTTAACAAGGTGACTTTATACTGCTAATACAGAAGGGGCGCATATTCAAACCAAATACTGTAAGAGTATTAATACGTACGTACGTAACTTCACGCCTGTAATCCCCAACGGGGTAGGCAGAGGAATGCAGAAAATTCCCACGATTCACCGGTTACGTTTACGTCCCACTATGTAATAGGTGGTGAGCTCATTGCCATGCATCGGGCACATATCCAGACCCCGAACCACTACTAGAAAATCTAAATTAGAAAATTTTGTAGTGTTCTACCCGGAAAATGGACCCGGGATCTCCCGATCGGCAGTCGCACCTGCAACCAAAACGACCAACGAGGCAGTCAAAGAGTATTAATAATTATTATTATTACAATTTTATTACATAAAATATTAAGAAGCGTATTTCCGATTGTCTAAACATAATGCCATTCCCCTTGGTAATCACCAATATCACCTGCACATACATAGTAAATGTTTTCTTAGTGGTACGTAAAGGGATGGCAGTAATTTTTTATCGATAAGTTATTCATGCATCTGACCGCACTGCGCTGCGTGCTCCAGCGCGGCGCCGCCACAGAACGGATTTATTGTAGAAATGTCTCTCACAACTTTCAATATGAAAACCGCAACGAAAGGCCCAAACTTGGATTTGAATATTCGAATAGCTTTTATATACGCCACGTCTACATTTTCAACTAAACATAGTTTTATACATAAAAATGAATATGATTAATGCAAGTACATATGATAATTATGATCATTAATATTGTAGTGTGCAACAGTTGGTGGTCATTAAACCTGCTAACATTATCATAAAAAACATGAGAGAAGATCGCAAGACAACACACTTAAGACCCCATACCAATAGATTACACACCAATAGTTTCAAAAATTACAATCACTTCATTAAATGACTGATATATAAAATTGGGACTATTCCCTAAATTATTCCCTAATTCTTTAAATTCATAAAATAATCTAGATACTAAATAATCTAGATACTAGATAAAAAATCTAGATGCTACAGGCACATATACGAGTACATCTCAGTAATGATGCATCGGATTACCTAGTTTTCCTACGTAGTTTTTACTAATACATATATCTAGTTTGCTACTAATACATATATCGGTCGATAAAGGATTATCAAAAGAGTCATAAATATCCAATATAGTGACCCACCAGGGATTTGAACGCAGTACTACTTGATTGGCAGCCGCGCTTGTCAACAACTGGCATTGACATAAACCACTGGCACGACTGTCACAATAGCATGGCATTTCTATACGATAAGTGTTCTATGGCAATTGCAAGCGTATCCAATCCGTTATCGGAACTGACGTAGATTTGTCGACGTCTTGAGACCGCCAAACTGTTTTGTATTTGATACATGTTATATTTACTGTTGCCAAACATCCGCTTAAAGTGCATGCGGCAAACTACGTTAAAGGGCTGCGATATTGTACATGAAAACATGAAAGTACCTACGTGTAGTCATGTAATGTCATACATTAGGAATGTATGTGATGATCACTCCCAAGTCTCTGTCTTTAAGTCTCAAGTCAATTGTCTCGTTCAATCTTCCTTTGTTACAATTTTGAAACACATTACTCATTTCTTTGTACTAAACACGATAATCAAAAACAAAGTTCTCACTTAGTAATGATAATTAAGATAACGTAGGTACAAATATTTCTTAAATGATTAGTTCCTTGTTATAACGTTTCATATAATAACTTCTAGAATAAGTCAACTGTACCGAACCGGGCCGGCGGTGGCTGCGACGAGCTGATCCCGCGGCTGTTAATTCACAGTTCAATTTCGAAGCGCCCGCCTCGCACAGAAAACTTCAGTATCGTGACGCCACAACTCTACGGAGGGGGTTCCGACGGAGGCACGCGCCGCGCTCGGCTACTGAGTAAACTTCTCCGCGGCCGTCTCATTCTGAACTGTTACAAAGATCCCAAGAACGAAGAGGAGAGGTGAATCGGTTTCGGTTGAATCTTCATTCATCACAAAGAACGACTCTAACGCGCCTCGTGGCCACAAACGTACAATGATGCGTTTTCTTTTCTGTATACTCATATTTTATTATCTTTGTCTTAGAGAAGGTAACCATGTTACAATAGATTAGAAGCAATTTATTTACTTTGAAGCTCTATGTGCATATAATATATATAGGAGAGAATGTAAATGTTTGTTGTGCAGGAAGTATGAGCCAATACAGGATATTGGAGGATAAATTGATTGTGTGGGGTTGGTTTTCCATTTAGATATGGAAATTTCAGGGATTGCGCATGGTGACGTTCGATTCAACATATTTCCTAACAAGTAATTCCGAGAGGTGAGATTGTTGAGGCAGGGTGAGACGTGCCGCGATGGTAATAACTGCCACCCAGCGACGAGGCAGCCTGCGGCGGTGACGGCGACCACACTGCGAGTACCTGCATGTCGCATACTAGTCGCAAAACGCATAAATTATTTGTCATGTTTGTTAAAATTTCTGAAAAGAAAAACGTTACATAACGCTTGTAAACCCCGAATAAGTAAGCATAGGTATGCAGAACACTCCCACGTTTTACCAGGTACGTTTACGTCCTCCTATGGAATGTGTGATGAGCCTGTTGCTTACATCGGGCACAAATTCAGACTCCGAAACACTACTAGAAAATCTAAATTAGAAAAAAATTATAGTGCCCGACCTGGGTATTGAATCCAGAACCTCCCGATCGGCAGTCGCACGTCGAACAGTTTCATTTCAAATCTATTCTATTGTAAAATTAGGACATCTTAGATGATGGGCGTTTTGAATGTGATAAAATATTGTAAAATATTCTTAGAACGCTTTGATAAATTGTATACTCCAAAATTAGCGCCAGTGGGGTTTTCTCACTTAATGCTTGTGCACCAAATTATAAAGGTTCGGATAATTTCATTATTACCACATCTGTTCGCGCAAACTGTTATGTGATTATGTACTTATAGTTATATTTAACATGTTACGACGCACAGCGCATTATAAATATACATAAGCATGTGTAATTCGCAGAAGTGAACTAGCCACCTCGCCGTGATGATGTAATAACCGCATAAGAAGTATTTGTTTTAATATATCATAAATATATATTCACTTGTATTTAAATAAGAAAACTTTTCACTAACGCTCATAACGGTGGCGAAGTTACGAGTACAGTATGATATGGACTAGGCGTCGGCGTTGGTGCGCACAGCAGGGTGGCGGGCGAAGCGCATTCTTCGCGCGTGCCCAGTTGATTTGTGCGTGTTATGTGTATATTGTGTTTCGTCGCTACATCCGCATTAATCCGTGGCCCGTTTCGCGGCACAATGACTGTATAATACGCGCGTACTAATTGCTAGTGCTGGTTTCATTAAACGTATTGTCGTTTGTATTAATATTCCGAGTATTATTATTATAATTACTGTGGTTACTAATTACACCTAAGTATTCATTTTATAACATCGTTCACACAAACACCGTTACTGTTAGCAACATTGACAGTGTTTATATCGGTGAGAATGCGCTAGTCCAAAAATTTCTTTTTTTCCGGAGATAGTACGTTAAAAAACCGGTTCTACGCGTGACATCCATAAAACGTTTGTTTATAGTCTTCGCAGTCAGTCCAAATGTGTTAAATCAAGAGTAACTCGGTGATAACCCAACCATTTAACAGGCGCAAGAATTAGGATAACAACTGTATTTAAAGGAAAAGTGTAGTATACCTATACACAATTAAACAAGTAATACACTCAACCGTTGTTTACTTAGTCGTACTAATATATAATATTACTTTACCAACAACATATAACTGGAGCAGTTGCGCCGTGAACAGCGCCAGCACAACGCGGGCGTACTGCGGCGCGGCCGTGCACGCACACGCGCGCACGCGGCGCAAGCGACACGAATCCTATATTAGCACATTAATCCGCGGCCCGTTTGGCGACACAATAACTGCGCAGCGCGGCCGCGGTAATTGCCGCCGGGTGTTTCATTAAGCAGATCGTCGTGAATATTAATATGCCACCATTATATTTGCTTTCATCCAGCTTCGTGATAGAAAGTTGTTTAAATACAAACGTGTCTCGTATTTCGTGTTCGCACCGACGAACTGGGGAGCGTCCCAAGTTAAACGTGGCCGCGCAAGGCTAACCTGACAATGTTTGCTGCCAACAGATCGCCTGCTATCACGTTCGTGCGATATCATTGACCATATCGCAGCTCGAAGCGATTACCAGCGAACTGACGTTCCACGACAAGAGGCGGCGCTGTACTTACGGTGTATGACCCCATCCCATGTGAATGTACATATGTTTGTTAAGATGTTTGCCTCTCAATAAGCCGAAAATTAAAACTTAGATTCATATAGAATTTCATATGTGTATAATCTACATCTTAGGGTTCAACATTGATATGGATGGTGTATAAACTTTGGGACTCTTTTTAGATAAAACTATGTGTGGGCCGTACCAGCGTGGTACTCTGTAAACTCAGCAACACGGCAACATGGTTGCGAAACATTAAACATGTTCAGGTACAAATTGTGGGCACATATTCCTTAACAACGATTTGCAAACATGAAAGAGACATCCGAGCAAGTCGCTAGATGTCGGGAAATAAAGTTATCAAACAATATGTTCACGACTGAGCGCGACTCGTGTCGACAATACGGCTGGATAATAATGTCGTACTTACCTACAAACGGAAGTCACTTCAAAGCGGCTCTTATATCATCGTGCTCTCGAGTGGAATCTCAGAAATAATTATATATAGTTCACGCGTTGTGCTAGCGCCGAGCTTGTGACATTCATTTGAACCAAATATATGTATTTTGAGACAAGAAAAAGCTAATTAGTATTTTCCATCTATACTTAATTAATGCTAAAAAACGGTGTGACGACCGTTGTGTAGTATAAATTACCCGACTTAGTGTAGATTAGGGTTCGCTCAAGATGATCTCCTCAGCTCTATAAATTACTTTAAGTGTAAGCATACGAGTAGAAGTGGTATGATATTTAAAATTAATTTACAGTGATAGCTTAGAAATAGTTGCCAAATCACATACAGTCATGACACAAAATCTATTTTGTTCTTTATTATAAGGCCATTACGGTCTAGCGAAACGGCGCGGTGAAATGACACATTAAAAATGGCCTAATTTTTCATTCCGCCACCATTTCTAAAATCGTTGCAATAGATACTTTCAGTTTATATACGATAGAAATAGTATGAAAGCAATAAATGTAAGTTTGAATGAACGGCAGGACATAACGAAAACATCTGGCCATATTTTAGATAACAAATCTGTAATTGCAGAGTGACAAGCCACAGGAGACGTAGTTGCCAGCGCTCCTGGTATTACATTCGAAGTGGTAACCGGCTAGACGCTTGTTGCTTGCGTGATAACGTATCATACTGTATCGGTCCATTGTGTGGCTTACGAGCGTGAAAACAATCCGGTATTTGAACTGGCAATCCGATATTAGGCCTGTTTGTGTTATCGTATCTAAGCTATACGCAGTCTTTAGTTAATGAATAGGTAAGATTCGAACATATAAACCTGTTGGACTTTTCATGTGCAATCAATGTGACAATTGATGCAACGTCGTAATGTATTAAATAGTCCGTTGCTTTTACACCGAGATAAATATAGTATGCAAATAATGTATGCTGGCAATTAGCTTTGAATCACCCTAGGATCATGAATGTGTCCGTCATTCGAGGTCCCGACATATGGCACATATTCCCCGCCACGTAGCGGTTTCTGGCCCTCGTTCTTGCCCCTAACGACCAAGCTGTGGGACGAGCTTCCCCCGGCGTATTTCCTGTGGAGTTCTTCAGAAGAAGCGTTAACAGAGTCCTTCAGGACTGGCAACGCGTTGGTTACACCTCTGGTGTAGCAAATGTCCATAGGCGACGGCGACTACGTACCATCAGGTGGCCAGTTTGACTGTTTGTCAGCTATTGGTACAAAAAAAACAGCAGCGAGTCCTTGTATTCCGAAGGCCCGCCCCACGGCGCGTCCTAACCGATTATCGTAATGAATGCCTCTAAGGAATGAGCGAATTAGCAACCGCGGTGGCGTGTTGCGTGGTCGCGTCGCGGGGAATGTTATGTTTGAAGTTTGTCAGTAATTGCAAATTTAGCTATTACTTTGTCATGTAATATTATGTGAATTGTGAGGAACTTTAATATTTTCTTTCACCTTAATTATGGCCCTCATTGTCATCCTCGTTGGTCGAGTTGCAAGCGAGACTACTGCTCAAGAGCTCTAGGGTTCAAATTCCAGGCCAAGTTCTATTGCATTTTCCCAAATTAGAATTTCTAGTTAAAGTTTCAGGTAGTGGCTCTGAGTGCAGATTCGTTTTTGGTACGAGTATACGACAATACGTTTCATGAATGTAGTATGTCAGTATGTAATGTTCATACATTGATCTCAAACTTTGTTTATTTCAAATTATTAATAAAGTTTATATATGATGACGTTTGTATAAAGAGTAATAAATAGAATTAGATCACGTTTCATTATATTATGTGCCTATTTGTTCTCGTCAAGAATGCACCTACTAACACACAAGGAACAGCTGGAGCTTACATCGCGCCCGGGCGGGACGCGAGGTGCGCGCCGCGCGAGACAATGGCGGCGCGGCGTCGGCCGCGACGGCTGCGCGACACGCGCACAATACACCTGAATGTTAACACGTGCTGCGCGACGACATGCTTGCTTCACACAATATGCATATTATCATTAATAAACAATACGTTTCATTAATACTCTAGAAGAAGCACAGAAGGATAAAGACATTTGACACTCGGCGCTTTTCGCCTGCCCCTTAAGAGACGTGGCGTGACTTTCCAAATATAATAACGCTGACAGGTTTGATCTGCCCATTTTAAATTCATCATTCATCGGATTGGTTTAATTGATTATTATTAGATCTTGATCAATTTGTTCAAAATAATAAAAGAATTGACTCTAAATGGTTATTAAAGTAAAATAACTTTTCAAATCGTTTTCCTTGCGACCTCAGTGGTTGGTTAAAGCCACGTAACTAAGATGTTCCAACTGCAGTCTCAATCGATAAGCGGAGTACAGTTTGAACATCATTAGAACAAAGTTAGTTCACGCCAGCGCACACAATTGGGACACTGCGCTGAGTCAACTTTCGGCCGCCACATCCTGCAGCTTCCAATACGTACAACTCTTCTCAAATTACTACTTCTGTTCCTTTCTGATTGTCAGTGAAGAACGTCGCGTTGTTAATGTTTTTGTATAATTTTAATTAAAATGCTTCTTGAGCAATTACTTATTTTATTACGACAAAGTACATTACCTTAAAGCTTACCTTTATTAAAATGTCTCAGTTGGTAGACGCAAGTTAAGTACCAACTCTAGCGTTCAGGTTTTTTTTATGAAGCTCAATAGAATTCATAGACCTTTAACAATCGCTAAGAACAAAGCGAGCGCTTGCAACCGTACCACCAACTAGCCAGTCAACTTTTGAATGCATTTTGAAATATCTATCATTATATATTGTCTTAGCCTGCCATCGAGCAAACAGCGTGTCCCGGCACCGCTGCTGGCTAGCGGTAGGTGCAGATGTGACGAGATGCGAGATACGTGAACGTTACGTGAACAGATAAACAAACTCGCAAGTAATTCTACAAGCCACCCTGCAGTTTGCGTTTACCCAGTCACGAGTAAAGCGAATAGTAAAGTTTCATTCGATGGTTTTATTATGCTGCTGTTTTAATAAGTGATCAGTCAATCCTAAGAAGGTTCAACTGGACGATAAAGGCCAGAACTAAACGAAATTGCACCAATATAAAAGGTCTACGCCGAGATATGGACGTCCAAAGGATGATAAATCTAGCTCAAGCTGCAAAGAAGTAACAGGCAGAACGTTACAGGCCGAGTACAAACTTTGTTGCAACAAAACTTGCAGCAGCCGCGACGGGCGGTGCGGCGCCGTAGAGACGTCCTCTGTCGCACCGCGCGGCAGAATAATTACGTGCCACCTTAAGGTTCATTATTCATTCATTAAAATAGAGCGAATAGGAACTGGATAATCTTGTTACTTGTGTTCAGAGGCGATACTAAGACCATCTCTGGTACTAGATATACTAATCTTATTATCTTTATCGGGATTAGTTTTTGTTTTATACTATGCAGTATAGTGTCTTAGCAGTGTAATCTAATGATTTAGGTGAAGGAAGCTATAGTGGACAAACCTGCACGTCTTAGAGTTATCCGTAATATACACTCAAGCTATCTAGGCCCAACACTTCTGACCATGGCTACAACTTTTTACATTCTGCGAGAAGACAGGCGTCAAACAGTAGAACAATATAAAGGTAGATGACTGTGACACAGACTTCATTCATTACACATTAGTACACCGTTTTAAAGAAAATTGGCGTCTATTGATTGGCAAATTATATATCGTTTAAGTCTAATTCGAGTTCGGATACGGTTCGTGAGCTACTCGGAGTTTATATACTTTAATCCTAGGCATAGGTTATATAAGAACATTTTTCCCCTGAATCGTCAGTATGTACTCGTATTTGCTTAAGTATTTAAGCCAAAACATCAGCTTAATAACATTCGGTGTTAAGCGACAACTAATAATTATCTTGATTGTTGAACATTAACATTAGTTTTGTAATGGTACATTTGTAATTAAATTTCAAATTTCTAACCCGAGAACGGTTCAGGCGAACGTCGAGTTAAGACAATTTGCGGCGTAACTTCACTCCATCGATTACGTGAACTTGCTTCGTATTAGTAATAGCTTTAAAGTTTAAGCAAGTTATTTGCTTCCTAGTGTGTAAAGTGTAAGAGATGTTATTTATTAACACAGGTACATTTATAGTCAGTGCGGACATTTTATTAACCTGTTAAACGCCACAATTCGGTCTCACACTCCTGTCTTAGGTTGGTCTAGGTTGGTTGGTTTAGCTTGGTCTTAGGTTCGAATCATTGTTATTATAGTGATGGATATTGTTTTATAATTGAAATACCTAGTGTTATAACAGTGAAAGGAAAGGTCGGTTGGAATGTTGCAAACTTTCTTTGTAATGTCCTGTAAAGCGTGTTAAGTCGGCCAACGTGCAGCTCGCTAGTGTGGTAGACCATGGCTTTAACCCTTCTCAACGTCAGAGCACACCCGTGTCCAATGGTGCCGTGATAAAGCGACCAATGTGAGCATGATAAATAAAAGCGATGTTGTCCTTCATCAGCTATTATCTAGTCCTTTCTTTGTGAACACGGAAATAAATTACACTATTTGTTTATGTATCGTATATACCTTTGTATTTCTTCAACTCGAAAGTTCCCTGAAAGGATTTGCTTTCTTACTTATACTGCCATATATAAATTTACAGACAGATTTCTTTAAAACCTTCTGGAGATTTGTATAAACATAGGTGAGTTTTTTTGTCAGCTCGATCAGCTATTCCTTCGCCTACATATATAATCAGTTGTCACATTACGGTTATACTTTATAAAACAGATGTAACGTAAACTTAAACGTATCAAGTGAGACGACGTTCGAGCTAACACACTTCTACCCCATTCTTCTTATACTATGTTATGTAACATTTTGAAACTATTTCATAGTGGGACTTGAATGTGACTGGTGAAAACTGGGACTGTACTGTATCCCTCTGCCTACCTCTCCGGGGATAACGGGCGTGAAGTTACTCTTTTTGTTTTAAAAACCACACTGAGTACAATGTTTAAACATATACGCGTGTATAAGTTAGAACAGAAAAGAGTTTAAACAGTAGAACACAAAGCCCATATCAATAACGAACATACGTCGCACGACACATGGGTGCGTGTCTGTACGTGGCGTCACACTCGCACGCGAGCGCAGTGCGCCGGTGGAATTTGATGAGTTATGATGGACTCTTTCTGCTAACACTCGTCGCAATCCGGTGCCAATTTTTGAGCGAGCCGTTTTGAATGAACGATTGCTGTTGCGTTTTCTTTTGTTTATAGAATATCGTATAGGAGAGTACGATTAGGGGATGGTTTATAAATTTTTATCTAACTCATTTAACTGGATGTCGTTGGGAGCCTCCTAATGTTTGATAGTAACAGTTATGTTAAAAGTTTCGTAAGTTTATGGATCGACTAGTTTTGAACCTACACGAAACGTTTAACGTTGAACCTCACTGATTGTAAGTGGCACTAGTTGGCCGTCGAGGTGAGATGACGTTGTCGTCAGTCTACCTACGTGTCTCTTTGGCTGTCTTCGGGGTCATTGCCGGCGAGCTCGTCGAGGAGGGCACGTGCCGCGCTGCCTGTGTCATAGTTTGAAGTATTCACTGCACTGTAATTGGACGCAGCGAGGCGAATCGTTTTCCACGTTGAGGACACAATCCACTTAATGTATCGTTTGTAATTGGGATGTCGAGTCACTTCTAATCATTCATGTATCTTCCGGGGTACTAGAAACGTTTCTATCCCCTGGTTGGTTGGACACCTTGTCGAAGCATATGAAGTGAGTGGTATGGATATTGGTGGTATGTTTTGTGATGGCGGATCTTCGGCTGCTCAAATTCCTAATGGTACGTATGTGTGCTCTATTCAGAATAACGCGTCGAGTCCGTCCAATGTAAGTTTTGTCGTGGGACATTCGTTTTTCTACCTAAAAGCAACCAATTGAAACGCAAAACGATATCCTATCACTGCGATGATATCAGTTTAATCGTAATACTTATTAATGTTACGGCTTCGAATCGCTACAGATTGATATAAGCTACCGCGAAATCTATTAAAAATTGCATAATTACTTAACCATTCTACAGAAACCAAAACCTCTAACAATTGGTGACTTATTGAGGACTTCAGGTCACCAAAATATATATATCGAAATATTTGATTCATCAATATCCAAATTTCAGAGAAGTAACTCAAAAACTATATACTTGTGTAAGGACAACAAATATTTAAATGTGTATCACAGTAAGCATACATTTGTCATACAAAATAACCAGAAGTTCACTAGGCATTTCCATCTATGATAGCGCAATAACGAGGCACTAACACGTTAAATAGAGCCTGTAGATATCGCCAGGAGAATCCAGAAAGCGCCTCTGTCGCATTTGATGCAAGTACTACGTCGATTTCTGCGTGTTATACATATTTTCTACATACGTATATGTAGGTAAAATTGATGCGAAAATCAATAAGCTTTGAAAAAAGTGCGTCTCTGAAAAAGCGGACCGCGTAACCGCTGCACCAATTAATTTGCAAAAATAGAAAACAAATATTGAGTAGTCCTCTATTGAGAGTTCCGACAGTGGATTTTTTGTTTCATTGCCAATTCACCTTCGAGTACATTACGAGGGTTGTGTTTCATCATCCGAATGCGAACTTGAACCAGCTCTTATAGCGTCGTTCACAGTGTAGTACCTACATGTCCGGTAGATATTTGGAGGGTAAAAATTTCGGTTCGGAGATCGGTATTTATTGAAAATTTAGTTACATAAAAATGCCATTACCTTTATATGTCTTTAAAATACAAGGGCTGAACAATATCGGTTACTACATTTATATTATGCTGACACAAATTTAGCATTGAGCAAGTTCAGATCGTCATGAAGTATAAAGTATCCCAAGCAAACATGAGCCGCGCCGTCGTCGGTAGAACAAAACTTCACTTACACATTCTCACAAAGTCTGCAGCTTTCAGCATATCGACTTGCTTACCACGCGCTACAGCTAAGAAACGGTTTCAGTTTACTTGTACATATCCAGAGAATCCCAAGGTCCGTAGAAAGGCTTAGTGGACAATTACAATTATATTTCAACGGCAGACTAATACCAGGCAGAGAAATCATTATATTAAGAGTTTCCATAATAACATGCTACATTAGGCATTGCTAAAATGGGTAACATTTTGTTTAACAGTATGAATTTATTTTCTTCGACACCTCGCACTCTTTGATACGGGTAATCTTGATGCGGAGATAAGATAGAGATAAGACAGCATATATGAACTAGCATATATGTGTATGTATTATATGAACTTTTAGGATTATGAAAGAATTTTTATATGGTTCCACGATAACAAACGATACTTACTTCCTTACGTGCTTTCCAAAAAATTGATACGATTTTTAAAGCAGAAGGATTTTGAAATAGGATACATAGACATCGACATGTACATTATTATTATATCATTATGTCCACTTTTACGAGGCCTTGCAAAATGACGCATAGGAGCCCTTCAGCCAGGTACAGTAACGTATGCAAAGTGACGGGCAGTTATTGAAAACGTAGAACTTAAGATTGTGTACAGTGGCATGTTATTGGACAGGACTATATCCAGCAGTAGAGTAGATAGTAGTAGCAGTAGATGATGATTATTATTGAATCATCATAAAACCGACAGCAAATTGTTAAAGTGGGTGAACATCATAGTAGCCCGAAAGTAATTAACTACGGAATTCCTCAGGGCTCAATACTAGGACCGCTCCTATTCTTAATATATATTAATAACGTAAGTCAAATTGGTATTCAAGGAGATATATCACTGTATGCAGATGACACAAGTATTTTCTACTTTGGTCATACCGTTGAAACCATGATACCACGTATACAAAATGACTTAAACATGATAAATAGTTGGTTTCAATCAAACTTACTAACTATTA
>DWEI01000759.1:0-19539 GCA_018245875.1 Mysoria ambigua
GTTCGGAGTCTGGATATGTGCCCGATGCATGGCAATAGACTCACCACCTATTACGTAGTGGGACGTAAACGTAACCGGTGAAACGTGGGAGTGTTCTGCATTCCTCTGCCTACGTCTTCGGAAATTCCAGGCGTGAAATCAGAAGTTATCACAAATTACACTACTCGATACATGTTTTTAAAACATCAATACAAACTATTTTTCTCCATAAAAAAGTCCCAATTTTCAAGGCTACGGTAATTCATCGAACGTTCTCGAAGAAAACAGGAAACAACGAATTACGAGTATATGGCTCAAATACAATAAATACACGAGCGATATGCATTTTGTAACGGGCATATGGCAGTTTCAGATATGGAAATTGGTGAAACAACAAAACTGGCGGCGCGCGCCGAAATGCTCACGTTACAGACTGTGATTTTAACGTAATTTAGGCGCACTCTTGCCATGTAGCCTGTTTAATAACGTTTACTTAATGAATTATTAATATTACAGAGAGGTAGTTACCTACACGTTACAATTAATACATTTCATTATGTACGAACTGCAATGTAAACATTTTTAATATGTCACATTTATTTCATGCACCATATAATATATGAAATGAATAACTAAAGAAACACGTATCTCCTTGTATTTTCTAAAAGATAACTATCATAAAGTAAACACAGCTACGAGAATTATGGATGACTATGATAATTAAAGGATAACAGTTTAAAAAGTACACAGCCACTCATTTATCCCGCCGATATTAACACACACGCATCCGGGGGCAGCGTCGACGTGAGCTCAATAACTTAACACGAAAAACGTGGTGCGTTGCACTTGGGGCGCAGTTTCCTTTGCCAGCCCCCCCCCCCCCCCCCCGGCGTCTCGGACGCTCTTAATGCAAATTTTATTTATTCATGTAAATTAATATCCATTCGCCGAGACACCCAGTGAGGCGGGAAATTGAGTGCGCGCGAAAATAAAGCGCGCTCTGTACCCGGCTCGTGCAAACGATGTACCCTTTCAGTGGTGACCAATTAGAATTTCTCCAGTGTTACAATGTTTGTGATTCGAGGGTGAAACGGTCGGCGGAGCTTCGGCAATTTGCGGTGATATCTGGACACCGGCTTTTGTTTAACATGAGGATAAAGCTGCATATGATGTTCTATTTAACCCAAATCTCGACAGAATCGCCTCCTGTTACGTTACATGTTTAAATACGGGCCGTCTCTAGGGAGTCCGGCTTAATTGGATATACAGACGTTTTAGGTAATGTCCAAAAATTATAACCAACATATGTTTTTTTTTAATGTAAATTAACAAATAATTGTATAAATCTAAATACAGAGGGTAACAGTTTGTTCAACGTTCACAAAGCTTATGGTTAATACCACTCAGTTTATACTCTTCAGTTTTATATATCGTCAATATCACGAAACTTATCGGCAGGAAAATGAAAATTGAAATATCCACTTCACTCCTCGATATGTGATGGTACGCGTAAAAACCCTTCCAGGATGACTGGCAAGCGGTTCCTCGCGCCATTTGCCGTGAAAAGGTTTTTCCCATTAATTGTAATGTCACTTGTCAAATGGCCCTTCAAGATCTGTTCAAATGATTTTCCTTATTGTGTTTTCTGTTGGAGTTTGAGATTAGTTTTTCGTATTATTCGAACAACCTTTTTTAGTAATATCCGCTGTTGATAAATACTGTTACGGTTCAAGAATATAATATACCATGTATATACGTAAAACATTCATGTTTTCCAGTCTAAAATGATTTGGTATTATGTACTACATCATTGAACTCATCATTTATGCGGTTGACAATGAACCACTCAAGATTATAAATACCCTATTTCTATATAGTTCATACGGTCCCATTAGGGTTTATGCATGAGGCCTTTGCACCAGTTGGTTGTAACAGTTTGGCGAGAGCATTGGCGTTTCCTTGCCAAATTTTCTAGGTCGCGGTTTAAACGAACAGTTACTTACGGAGCGACGTACCGCAGGCAAATTAAGGAGCGTCTCGTTATATATTCTCCAGAATTTCTTTATTTTCTTTTCTAATTTTAAAATTAATTTTCCAACAACAATGTAATTAGCGAACAGAAACAACAAGTGTACACGGTATAACAAAATTAAAAGTGACAAATTAATAACGACTTCGGTGCCGCGCAAACAAGAATAGCTAGACGGAGGGGTCTATCTAATGGATCGCTGAAATATGATCGCATCGGAACGGAATACATTATTCAAATTTAAAGACAAAACGGTATTCTTATACGTATATTAGCGGACGCCGTTCGCCCGCTCGGATGAAATGTTTACGGATGAATATATTATACGCTACGGTTAGTATTTGAGAGCGCGCCAAGTAATCTGGTAATCGTCTAGTTACATTGCGTTTAAACTGCTTTTAATTATTGATGTATGAATTATGTGTATCGAATACGGTTAGAAGGCTACATTATATAGCTGCAACATTGTATTTATTTAATGTAAAGCTTATGATTAAATTTTTTACAATCACGATTGTTAAGAATAATCCATTTTAACATGTAACTAACAAAATATTATGAAGAAAAACAATAATTATATTACCTATGATTAATTTTAAGCTACCGTTCCTCGGACCGTATTCGTAGCAGAAAAGAAACTCGACAACACTCTGCTTAACGTCTCTTAACGTCCTCTCGCTGCGACCATACACGCAAACATAATTCACATAAACCGTGATTTTGGTTATTTACCACGCTACATTGACACTGTACGACTTGTAAAACTGTACACCGCCACAGATTATACACACGCACCGACTGATCTCAATACGAGGAGTGGCTCTGATGTAGTTATTAAATACATAAATAAAATCTACATGCGCGTATGAAAAGTATAGTGAATGTGGACAAAGAACGTCCGGTTTATAAGGATAAGGATATTTATCACTCAGTGCTTTCTGAGTAGCTCGTAAGGGACCGGCCGAAACGTGATACCGATACTAATAAAGGAAGAAAAGATTTTTTCTAATGTGTAATATTACGAAATTGTTATTTTTCAGATACACATATCATATATCCACGCGATTCTATTTATGTTTTCAGTACTAAAAGTTTTCATATTACCGATATATAATATGATGTCTATTTGCTTGTAAATTGTACCCAATAAGAAATTATCGCAGTAATGAAAATACCACATGTGTGCTCTACTAAGTGTTCTCGATCTTTGTTTTATTTCGATTATTTGCTGTTGTATTTTCGACCCTGTATCATTTGAATAGTGGTCTTGAGAGGATATATTGGGGGATCAAAGGTGAATTCGGAGTGTCAGAATAATAATGATACATACTGTTGCACCGTTGAACGAACAATATCGCACTACCTATTAAGTAGAAGTTTGTTGCTAACCCTACATTCGTATTATTCTTGTAGGAAACAAAACTCAATTGGATTTTGTTTGCTAACTAATTAAACAACAATATATATTTTTTGAAATAATATGTATTCTTTCTAAAATAATAAGTACTTCTACTGGTATTAATAATTGTGAAATATTATCCTAAAATATTTTCTGAGTTTACATACCCGTCCCTATTTTTTACGTGGATTTGACACATTTCGTAACACAAGGAAGGTTAAAATAATAATAGTAATAATAATACCTTGGGACATCTCCACATACAGCCACCTGATCCCAAAGGAAGTGTCAAGACATCTGATGGTATGGTAACCAGACGACTAATAAACTACATATATACATATAAATATATAATTAAATATATTTAACAAGAGAACACAATTCTAAGATTTAACAAACAGAACAAATACTTGTGCCCATCACACAAATATTTATTCAGGGTGGGAATCGAACCCACGACCCCGGCGCAACGGTCAGATTCGCAGCAGCAACTGCAGCATCTAACATTTGACATATTTTTTTTTGTCAATGACCTATAGGTCCTTTGCATTAAATATACGCCACTTCATTGCTTAGGGTATATAACATAGTACCCTCCGCCCCCCTTCCCCATCGATATCATCATCTTGTCACACAAGGACCACAGGTCGATATATATAACTGATTTATTTGTATAAAAGTAATATAACTTATATACGCTATGTTTAATAGTCCCAGAACTTATTTAACCGTGTGTCAGCTAAATAATTCAGTTTGTCATACACGAACACATTCCCCTCCGCAAACATCTATGAGTGTTAATGGCATGTCATTACGAGTGTTTGTTTGTGGACGTTTGTCATTAAATAATGCAACGTTTTAATGAGAACTTCTGTTACTCCTTCAACAGTAGGTAGGTACTTCAAACGAGTGTTACTGATGCAATATAATAAGACGAGCTATTGATGGTTCGGTAAAGAAATCGATTAAACCAATTAATAAGAAGAACTTAAATAAGTAATTATTCTTATGTATATGTTTAATCGCGGTAGGTCTCTTACGTGGTAGGTGTAGAGCATCGAGTGTAAAGTATATATACTCTTATTTTCCACTCCCCATCAACCAGTATCTGACCTAGTTACAAATGTAATTAAAAATTGAGTAGCAGCAATAATAAAATCGTTACAAACTGAAAGCTGTTAAGTATTCGTTGCTTGTAATAATTTTACTTTTTAATGCAAACTGCATTGAAAATAATGATATATAAAAAATAATGAAATATTTGTGCTTGCAGTAATTATTTTTTTAACGTTGCCATTTTAAAATACTTATCAATCATCACAGCACTGGTGCTGGAAGATCAACTTTCACACGTATAGCTCGTACATGATTTTAATGAGTGCTGTATAGGTGACCAAAACTGGAATTCAAGTGTTATGCTTACGGACGACATCTTATCTCTAATGAACTGTGGAACAACGCAACATCGATTGTCAAGTACCAAGATTCGCGAACGCCCACGCGGTTAGATCGCTCGATAAGCCGACAGCGGGTTTCGCACGGTGCGACTCATATACACCGTTGTAATTCATTGTTTACTAGCAAACTTCTGCTATCGTAATGGGCCATTGCATAAGTCAAGCGTCTTCGCCGATGCCCGGCGCGCCTGTGGCTACACGACCGTGTTTTATTTTATTGTATCAACGTTTTATTGTAGCGACATTTCACAGCGCAGATTATGGTTCTGCGAAGTCTGAATCTGATTAGATTCTGGATGCCTCGGAACGAAGCATCTTTTAGGATTGTTTTATCATTATTGTTATATTGGCGCGCTCAGGCCCCTTGCGGGGTGTACGTACGCCATGTTGTAATTATTTTATCAGAGATTGTCGAATTCGAAATCAGTTGGCGGGATTATAGATACGTTTTTGATATAACATTGATAAAAACTGTAACATCAGGCCTGTAGTCTCCGAAAAGGTTGCCAGCTCGCGATTTACCAAAAATTCTAACTCCGTGCCGCTACTGGAAATTTCGAATTACAAAAATGTAATAGTACCCGACCCAGCAGTTGGGCTTGCAATTAGTCGACCAACGAGACACCCATATAACGTTAATTGACACGTATAATGTATTTTCAATATTTAGTAATGTCTTATTATTAGTCATAGCATTCTATTTAAACATAAAATTAAAAAGCAGTAGATACGGTAAATAAATATGTAAAAATATAAACCAATCAAAACCAAAAAAAAAAAACTTTTACAAAAATTTTAACGCAACAACTATTCAGTCTCTACATTTACGAATAATAATAATAATGGGCAGTATTAGAAACGCTTTCCACATCACAGGCTTAAGTCGTTAATAAACTGGCTCATTACAATTTCACTTCGGGGAAACCGCAGAAAAAAACCAACTATTCGCTTAATCCACTCTCGTATGCGGAATCGCAAGAGTTTTAATGGAAACGACAACGATTGTGAAAGCCAGACCACGCGCTGCCCGCGACAGTGCACATTAGGGATATTTACGACAGATTCGTAATAGAAATGATGTCAATAACAGTTAAACGTTTCGTTCTCACTCTCACTTTCGTCTCATCATAATAACAGACGTTGGGGTGCTGGAGACCGTCACTGTTGGTTCTCGATCGGCAGCATTATTGTAGTCAAATGAACGTTCAAAATTATTGTCATTTGCGACTTTCTCGCTATTCAGTTTTACTTCTTAATTATAAAAAAAGAAACACCACCCATGCATTTTGACTTGATTAGGCTATATAGTGTAATAAAAATATGAGTCGCGCGTATTAAGAGAAATGTTTACTAATATCGAGGAACGTATTAAAGATATAAATATTAAAATGAAGAAAAACAATAAATGAGCAATTGGGAGGAACAATAAATAGTAGGCGATATTATTTTGTTCCTAGCGTTGCGTCATTGGACGTCGGCGCGCCATGTCACCGCTGGACCGACGATGTATTTATAATGGTGATATTGGATTTTTACGCCTATTAATTGCAACGTGATGTTCTTAAATATCACCAATTATTAATTATCATTATGATAACTTATAACAAAGCTGCGTGAAAAGTAATGCTAATTAATTATTGATTATACCAGACACACACGGTTGCATTAATTATAACAAATGCTTAAAAATAGTGAGAAAGAACAATAAATAGTAGGGGATATTTTTTTGTTCTTGTCGTTGCGACACGACGTCGACGCGCCGCGACGTCGATGGACCAACGATGTATTTACGACGCTAATAATGGATGATTTCGCCCATTAACTGCAACGTGATGTTCTTAAATCTCGCTAATTGTTCATTATAAATCAGAGCAAAACGATAGCTTTTATTTGATTTAGCGTAGTGAGTGTTTTTTTTTAATTAGTAAATTATTAGGAGAGTTTTATTTTTGTCGTTCAGTTTTAAATTTCTACGTACTTTATTATTATTAGAATGTTATCATTATCAGCTAAACTAAGTCCAGTGCCGCACATAGACGTACCCTGAGGGGGTATGCCCATAAAACCCTCACGCCAGGCATGCGGGTTGAGGTTCGCAGAGCACAGCTTCTCGCATCGCCTACGTTGCTACCCATAGACGACGAAGGCGTTCACCTGTGTCTAGACGGACCGCGCCACACCGCGACCTGCCAGCGCCGGGCTAAGTCGCCTCTTACGACAACCTGTATGACGGCATAGGGTCAAGAAATGTCTTTACTCCCCCCGACAGGGATACTCTTTTACACATATCTTCACGCCGAGTCCCTTACGGGGTAGGCAGAGAGCACGGAGTACCAAATATCTCTATCCTTACAGACCTGCCGCGCCTCCTCCACATTCACATCTGGATGGATACTCATATATTATATTATTATTGATTAAGGAATCAGATTCACCAAAATATAATTACAAACTACACTCTTCGTCTATAAAAATCAAAATGTAATTTCTGTTCATGAAACCGCTGTCGACTCCATATAACAAATCTTAAGATAATATAAAAAATGTAATAGACCAAAATCATAACACTTAATTACATCAAATATCAAACTTTAAGACGCAGTTAAATTTAGTTATTTTCTATCTAATTTATTACAACACTTGCGCCTTCGTCACCGGTCATTAGAAATTAACGTATGAATCGCTTGTACAAGCGTCGACTCGTAAGGAAACTGTTCCATCGGAACCAAGTAACGAGGATGGAAATGAAATGCAATTCCTGCATTGTACTAATATGCGGGTTTCAAAATTTAAATATTATATCTGACTGCGAACGAAAACGTCATGAGTAAACCTGCACACTAAGTTATAATGTTTACTAAGGCGTGAAGTTTTGGCTAAAGCGCACTTGTCCAGTCAAAGTTCTGACAAGGCCTGACAAGGTTCTGGTCACGAGACTTTACTCAGAAATCGAGTCGACACCTCTATTTCTGAGAAAAGACTCGCGTCCAGATGTAGAAGAATAAGACCGTTACAGATCATGATGACATGGATACAATCTTGTTAGGAATACATATCCTCTCTTCGTCCATTAGAAACACATGCATTATTATAGAAACAAAAAAAAATCTAAATTCAACGGTTGCGTATTTAACTAAGGGATAAGGTACCACGAGGTAGCTTCCACGTCCAGACTCGCATAATAACCTTATTGTATATGATCATGCACACAAAACTTACTTCGTGTATGTTATGGACTTCGACAGTTTGTTTAGAACTTGGTCATATCAACATTGCTAGTGTACGACTCGGTCGAGAAAATCTTTTATCGTCGTCATCCATTCTTGGGCAGACAAGTCAGGAAGACGCACCACATGGGACGTTTTACGACGCCGTTGTAAAAGTATATGTCGTCTTAAATGAGACATAAACAGAGGGACGTGTAAACGTATGTCGCACATTTATTTTATTAGCGTCATTAATTCCTGCGCTTTTGTCGCATCCGAAACAGGCGTGATCGCGCAACTGGTACTCATTCAATCAGTTGAGATCTAGGATTCGAGATTCGTGAGTTTATTATCAGCAGATCGCAATGTATTATATTTAGGTACAAAAAACGTCTATTAACCTTAGCAGGCTCAAATTGAAGAAAGACATCGTGACACCTTGGGATTCTCCATAAAATTTTCTTAGGTAGAATACAAGCTCATAATTGGCTGGTGTGGTAGGTACTTATTATTCTGAAAGGAGACCTGAATTCCCCAGTAAATTGATACAATAAGTAATAAATCTATAAACACGTGCAGATAAAAGAGAAATGTGAGGCAAGCATTGTTTTCCAGTCGACATCAGTTAAAGGCAATATGAGTATATAGAAGGAGAAGTATACATGTTCAGCGGAGTTCAGCGTCAAAGCGTTCAGCGGAGTGATAGGTTAAATTGAATGAAATGTGGATGCAATAATTAGAAACAAAGAGACGTACAACGAACTTAACGGTTATGGGTCTGATAAATTGGTCGTTCGCTGAGACATTGATTAATTCGACAAACAGAACGTGAACTATCAGAAATACTCGTGCCCTTTTTGTTTTATGTGTACATTAATTAGCAGGCTCGTTGGTGCAGCGGTTGGTGAACCTGACTGTTGCGCCGGGGGTCGTGGGTTCGATTTCCACCCAGAATAAATATTTGTGTGATGAGTAAAAGTATTTGTTCTGTGTCTGGGTGTAAAAAAATATCTATTAAAGTATATATTTATATGTATATATGTAGTTTATCAGCCATCTGGTTACCATACCACAAGCTCTCTTGAAGCTTACTTTGGGATCAGATGGCCGTGTGTGATGTCCTAAGATATTTATGAATAGGGCAACTAATATATATGTTTTGTATTCCTCTGCCTACCTTTTCGGGATTAGAGACGTGAAGTTACGTTTGTACAAAAAAAACATCTCCAATGTCTATTCCAACTTCTCAATATTACATCGCGGAAAATACCATTTTGCATTAAGTCTGTCCTTTGTAATCACAATCAAAAATAAACAAATAAAAATTTGATCCGCATACCGGAAAAAAAAATTGCTCTGCGGTTCTAATTAACATTTTTTTACATTACGAGGAAATTAGTTATTTCTTCATCAAAATAATGGAATTTCCCTTTGATCTGCAAATATCATTTTACGAAATAATACAGGATAATGCTTATACTTTTATGATAATTATTTTAATTAGTATCTCGCAACATTTTTCGCAACAAAGTTATAATTTTATTTAAGTAATAAATACAGTGTAATTAATGGCTTTGATATTAACAATCACATATGCCATTACCATTTAACGTATTCAAATATCAGCTAATATATTGCCTAGGTGTTACTGCACGGACGTTTTATGTTATTTTATTAATTAAAACTGTTACAGCAATGGTTAAAATGATCCCAATGTTTATGATTAAATATATTTAATCACGAAAAAAATCTTGGATAAATTAAATTTGATTGCGTTTCAAATTCATCTACCGCCCACGCGTACGCCGTCTTTATGTTTTTATATTAGTTTTTATGTACGTACTTTAAGAATGTTTATTTTTATCTTCACCACCTCAGACAATTTACGAGTCCTGTGACAATTTATTTACAGTTATATCACATGTGTCAAAAATGAAACCACTTGCGGTTAGAGGAATGTTTTACAACGTAATGATATTGCTATCTTTACACTATTACTGTCAAAAACTGTATTCATTTCTGTTTTTGGCTCTTTTAGGAAATAAGTACATATACATACAACAAGAACATGAAAATAATATGAATATTATTTTTATCTGGATTTTATATGGATTTATCCCAGTTGGATGACAATAGGCTCATCACCTACATATTTCACGGTTGGATGCAAACGTAACTGGTGGACCCTGGGAATGTACTATATTTGTATGTCTACCTCTTTGGAGATCACAGTTAAGTAAAAACTATTCAAGCCCACATTAAAAGCACTGACGCAATCGCTACCGGAAACGATGGCAGTAAATAGCTGTTAAACACATTCTTTTGTCTCTACAATCTTAAGTGGAAAATCGTAACTATAAATTTTATTACAGCTATAAAATTATAGCTTAATTACTATGCGTTTATATGATTATATTTTAGTGTAGAATTTATTTCATAGTCACATAAGTATCAGAATATCGTTTTTGGATAACCAAAATGAAATTGGTCTAACGATTTTTAATATCTCCGCCTTAACGTTAAGCGCACTGGTGTGAAGATGTGATAAATTTAACACAATAACGGTTCGTATAATAATCAATCATTGTGTATGATAGTGAGAAAACATAACAGGTAAATGTAACGTCACGCCTGTAATCTTCGAAGAGATAGGCAGAGGAGTGGAGGAGTGTAGAACATGGCAACGTTTCACCAGCTACGTTTACGTCCCTCTATGGAATAGGCGGTGAGTCTATTACCATACACATGACAAATATCTAAACTCCCAGTCACTACTACAAAATCTAACTAGAAAAATCTACTCACACCTGTACATATGTCTCCCCTAATCGACACCACTTCGCCCGGCTCTGAGCCTCCCAAATCTAGCAGGACTTCGATATCATCAGGTCGTGGGAACATCTGGTAAGTGCGACCTCCTTTTACCGAGACGCGGCCCCCACTCGACGACCTGTCTTTCCCATCGGTTATCGGTCGTTCGAGAAATTCTACATTCATCAATCTCTTCATACAAGCATGCCTTTTTGACATCTTTGGCAGATTTCTGACTTCCCCATCATTAAGTATCTGATCCCTTCGGTCCATATAAGTAAGACTTGGTCTTACTATTAGTAATGAATATTTGCATATACTTTTACATTATAACTAGCGTTCAGATATTAATATTAAATTAGGCACAGAACTCACAATAATTTCCCATATCACATAACATTACCCCGGGGGTAGAGAAGTAAAAAAACCGTTGAGCACCTCTCAACGTTTAGTGGGTAATAATGAAACTGCAAATAATTATCGTCAACGTAGAGCCTTATTCATGGAACACATAATAATCCTTTGTTTAAAATAATTAAGTACTAATTGGCTCCATACTCTTTTATTTTCAAGTTGCCTGCACTGGTATAATTTGTACCCTTTACTAATACATTTAGGACTGCTAGGTAAGATTTTAGATTATATTTTCATTACAGTAAATATTTATTTCATTTATTTATTTATTTTATTTACTATATTTGTTTATTTTTTACTATATTTGTATGTAAATAAATACATGTATTTGGCCTCTCACACTGGGTGAACGGGTTCAAATCCCAGGCGCGCACCTCTTATAAATGTGCGTTTCAATGTTTGAATATCACTTGCTATTACGGTGAATAAAAACATCGTGAGGAAACCTGCACACCTTGAGTTCTCAAAAAAAAAAAGTTCTTTAAGGTATGTGAAGTCTGCCAGCCCGCCCTTGGACAGCGTGGCAGACTATGGCCTTACACCTCTTATTCTGAGAAGAGATCCATGTCCCAACAGTTTCTTTTCGACATACACGTCGTCATACGCGTTCGTCTATTAAGCGAACTTTAACCCGTTCTTTTTATATTATATATTCGATGTGATCCAAATATGTATGCTAAGGTCTACCTCTGTATTCAAGTATTTATGTAACTTATTTTAATTATATAATCTTGGAACCGCCTACTTATACCACGACGTATAGTTCTAGAGTAATCTAATGAACTCTTTAATGTAATTTATCAATCTATTAAAATTATCATGCCTAAGAGTCATTTAAAATATATACGGGTAAAATTGAAATTGCAAGAATGTTATATTATTGTGAATTACATTAATAGAAACCGTTATCTTCGTATCAATGTCAAACTAATGAACTATTGTTCCAGAAAACTTTTTAAAAAAGTTACTGAAATACTTATACGGGCGTGCTATCAAATGTTGCGATTTCGAAATAAATTCAAGGGGAAAATAAACAAGCGAGTAAGTGAATAAAACAACTCGCGTGATACGTCAGCTTACGTCCGAAAAATGCTGGGCAAGTAGCGTGCGAATATCGAATTGTTATACTGGCGTACGCAGGAATATATTTGGAATGTTTTTGTGACGACTCACATCAGTGTGTGTGTGACATGTTTACATAATGTTTCCTAATGTGACAGTCACGAATGAATTAATATATATTTGAAATAATATTCGTTTCTAAGGAATGTAACATTGTATGGAACATAACAAGAAAGTGATTTGAATGAAATTTTTAACAAATAACTGACTGAAAGATAATTTATAACAAATAACTGACTGATTTAACAATAAAAGAAAATTAATTAATATTCATAAAGTAGTTCGTTTATATATTAAGGGATTATAATTTCGTATATAATAAAGTTATCAATGTAGTATATTTGTTTTTACTTAAATAAAGATGAAATGCTTATATGCACAGTTTTTTAGTTCGCCACGGACTCGTTTTGTTCAACGATCCCGACCGCCGCCCCCGCCGGCGCGGTCGGTGGCGTGTTGTTTCACGTTTCAGGAACTAAATTCGATCAGACAGAGCGTGAGCTTCAAGAGTTGCGCTTGAAATACAAAAATGTCGACGTTTCCGCAGCAACATCAACAGCAGCGTTTCGGAACTGTGCGCGAGCAAACAGCTTATGGAATTTTCTCGAAACTTCCACACGTAGTCGAGATACATTTGAGATGCATTTGTTGGTAGTTAGCTAAATTAAACATAAATGGTTAACCCATGTGTATTAAACGTGTATAATAATTCATATTTTGTGATCAGCCTGCAGTTTCTTAATAGAATAGTGTTTTTTTAAACGTATGTTTTTCGTTTACGTTGCATAAAGACTTTAGAGTATTGATTGTTATAATAAAACAAGGTTTTTCGTTTGACAGAAAAGAATAGAATAATATATTTTTATAAAGTTTTTTAAAAAACAAATTCATAACAAAAGACAGTAAATATTACTGGACAATATTATGATAGATAATAACAATTGTAATGTAACATACGTACAAAATATTATCAATTAGTTATAGTTATATTGTTTAATTACAAATAGTTGTGCATATATTGTTCTATGTACATTGTATATATCGCGGAAAATAAGAGTTATTGAAAACACAAAGAAAATAAGAGTTATTGAAAACACAGTATTTCAAAATCGTCTTATTATATAATGAGAAAATTATTAACAATCACTTTTAACAGACACTACGTCAATCTTATAAAAATATTTCAAACATTTAGTCCACTGCAAAATCGTAGTTTAAATTTCATTAATTATGTCGAGTTATAAATGGTCATTGATATTTTTCAATGTGACACTAATTATTATAATTAAACTTCAATTAGATTGTTGAGAAGTAAGTTTATAACCTTTTTTATTTAAACATTTTATTAGTACTCAGTTTGCATGATATAAACAAATTAAACTAATTAACTTTTATTAACCTTTATTACTAGCAGACGGTTTGTTCATAATTAGTATTTTATTATTTTAATATGTAACGTATTTAAGTTGTAATTATGAATTAAAACTTAGTGTTAGACCAAGATAAATGAATTTAAACAGTTTATTTTTCTAATGAAATTTATTTGCTTGTCTTGTCAATTAGGCAATATAAATTGTTATCTTTACTTACAGTATTAATAATAGCATATATTAAGACAAAAATAAAGTGACATTTACAAACACTTTGTATATCTAAACACGACGACTATAAGAGTAATTAATGTTACAAAGACATCACATTTAGTGTGTACTTTATAGATGTCTACATAGCAGAAGAGATTACGTAACTTTACGCCTGTAATCCCCGAAGGGGTAGGCAGAAGAATGCAGAACATTCCCACAATTCACCAGTTACGTTTACGTCCCACTATGGAATAGGTGGTGAGCCGATTGCCATGCATCGGGCACATATCCAGACTTCGAACAACTACTAGAAATTCTTAATTAGAAATTTAGAAGAGATTTGTTTAGAGTATAACTCAGATTAGTGTTTAAAAGAACAAAGAGTATGGTTTCCGTGGGTTATATTAAGCAGCAAGATAGTTATCGTAAATAATCGACACGAGAAGTCTTAATAATATTAAAATAGAAAGTAATTTCTGAATGGAGTGCAGTGTTAAGCAATAACACTATTCAAGGACTTTGACTTAGGTACGTCAATTGTAACTGAGACCGAAATTATATATTTGTTCTCTTTTAGTTGCATGTTCACTCCGCATTATCGTGGTGCTTGACGATAAATTTTTCACCACTGTCGCGTACGGCATTGTCAGCCTTTCAAGTGACATGTGGTCAACAATAACACGAAGTCGTAGTTTAACGACCTTGATATGAACTTTAAATTACATCCAAAATTATTTTATTGTCACCGTAACATCGCCGTAACATCACGCCTGTTATCCACGAAGAGGTAATCAGAGGAATGTATGTATTATACTTTCACGTTTCACCAGTTACGTTTACATCCCAGTATGGAACAGGTGGTTAACCTATTATAACGCACCGGGCACATTCCAGAACCAAAGTCACTGCTAGAAAATTTAAATTTAAAAAATCCAGTAGTACCCGTCCCGGGATTTGAACCCTGGACCTCCTGATCGGCAGTCACGCTTGCAACTTGCAAATATTTGTTATGTTTTAAAACATAACAGCACAACAGCAAAAAAAAGTAAATTAAGTTCTCAGTTTTAGACTTCTGTACAATTTACAACAGCGTAGCGCCCTAAATTTCAGCTTTGGAGTTTTATATCCTCGAAGAGAACTTCCAGGGTAAAAATGAACACCCCTCTACTAAAAGTCCTGTTCTCAATGTGTGTAGGAAAGTAGATATTGCAACATGTTATTTGTTACAAAATTGGACTCCCTACATACTAATAAGTCAACTAATCGGGCGATTAGTGCATCAAATAATGTATTATGGAGATTACGGCGCGTTTTGTATGTTACGTCACGTCCGCTTTGAGTCACGATCGAGTTTATTATGCACTAGTTGGTCGACGGATCAGGTCATCAAAACAAATTGTTTGTTTATAATTGTTTCCTGAGATAACCAATGACAAATTTGCGTGTCATTATATGTCATTTAAATATCGAATTTGCATGTGTTCGTAAATACACTGGAGGGGCGTTCAGTTTTAAAATAGACGACCGATACGCAGGTTTAACTTTACAAGAGCATGTGCAAGCTTAAATGAAACATGCTTTGTCATAACGACAAAGGAATATAGTGTGGAACACGTCTTAAAGAAATCTATCTAGGCTAAAGTTCTCCGTACCTCGTCAGTAATGTCTGCAAAGTCATATTTCATCAATGTGGCAGTCTTGAACCTTAAACCTCATCAGTTTAAACCCTTGTTAAAGAACGGAACGATAAAAATGATGAACTCACCACACAGCTAACAGGGCTTTAAATCCAATTATATTCATCAAGTTCATTGTTTAAAAAAAGCGTCCCATCGGTTTCCATGCAAATTTAAGAACGGGTTTATTAAATTTGTCTGTTACTAGTCATAATGGATTCAAACGAAATTTTCTTTATCGCCTTTAAATTTTTTATCACTCATCTATAAACTCAATATTCTTCTTAACAGTGTGGTGACTTTCTCTACAGGGTTTTTTTTTGGTTCCTCTCTTCCTGTTATTACGTCACAGTTATCATCGTCAACCTATTGTTGTCCACTGCTGAACATATTCCTTCTCTGAGGGTTATGGACATGATCCCTGTAATTTCACAATTTATTGACCAAATATCGGCTCGCCAACACACACACAGCTCACGCTCACACTGACAGTTCCCTCTCGACCATGGCGTCCTCTAGAGTCATGTGTGAACGAAACTAAGTACATATAGCACAATCCCGACGCTGGGCATGCGTGTTGGGAACGCAGAGCACAGCTTCGGGTACAGCATACGCTGCCGCTCATAAGCGGCCAGGGAATTTGGCCGTCCCTAGGCAGTCCGCGCCCTGCCGCGATCTGGCGTCCGCGTATGATCGCCTCTTACAACATACTGTATCTGGGAACGGGATCAGGGAATCAATATAAATCGATAGCACATATCTTTATTTGTTTCTTCAATGAATCACAAATTGATTTATTCAATTAATTGACAATCGTCAAATACGACAAGATTATATTTATAAACCTAAAAGAAAAGCTTTGTTCGAAATTTCACTGAAGTTACTGTTTTCGTGACAATGGCACGGCGAGGGTTTGTGACAGCGAAGTTGTTTAGAACTCGAGTAAGTTGTTAGCCTAAATTATGTTTCTACTGAAGAGTTACTGTCTTACGTCTCTAGTTTTGGAAGTAAAAGAGGACATATTTTCGTTATATGCTACAATAACTGTTTGAAAAAATGTTTGTACTCTTTTAATACTACACATTTATAAAACATTATATAAATTCATTATTAACGTACCTAATACACTTTGTAATTTTGTATTTAAATGTTTAATTTTGCTTTGTACAATACTTTATGCCATATGATATTAAATATCGATAAAAATAATCATTGATTCGTGTCAGCTTATCAAAATACAATCGTAGTTGTTCTGAAGAAATAATAGTGACTGAGCGCAGTGTCTAAAGTTCTTTGCTTTTAAGGTGTCTTGATTTTAATTACAACTGCTTGTATACATGAAGTGTAAGAAAAGTATTATACACTTAACAATTTAATACACGAACATACAGGTATATTTTAATGTAGTTATTGGGCACTAAGATGCTAGATGTTCCGATTTAGTTTCCAGAGGTCTGTTTGCCGTTTAGGACTTAGGTTTAATAATTAGCCATTTTCTATGCGTTTTATTTCTAAATGCGTAGGAATTTTATGTAATATAAATAAGATTAAAATATATTTACGTTTCCAAATAGACATGTTTATCTCGACTCGTTTAATCGTTCACTTTAGCAAAATTACGAATATGTGGAGGCTGTCGGAGCCCTGAATATTATGAATTATTAATGACTTGCAGCTGGTAATCCATAAGTTGAGTAGATACGAGTATACAATTTAAACTATGACAAAGATATCCATATTGTTCTTCAATATTTAAAAAAAATCATATTTAGATTAAAATAACTTGTTGGTCATGTTGTTTGCAAGTGATATTGCCGATGGGGAGATCCTGGTTTCCAATACCAGGTCGAACACTATGAAAAAAAATTCTAATTTAGATTTTCTAGTAGTAAACCGGAGTGTGGATATGTGCCCGATGCATGGCAATAAGCTCACCATGTATTCCATAATGAGACGTAAAAGTAACTGGTGCAACGTGCGAGTGTTCTGCTTTTCTCTGCCTACCTTTACATACTTTTACGTTGAGTCGATAGTGGATTAGTTGCAATGTCCAAGGCGCGCCGGACAGTATTTGTCCTTACTTGATCAGACATAGTCGCCGCTTGAGGAGGCTCCATTCATAGACCCCAGCTCAATAAACTTTATTAAAAATACAAACAAAAGATGACAGACATAGACATATGTATTTATGTATTATATACAAATTAATTTGAAGTATTTTCCTTGTCGATCGGATTATTATGTGTTCGAAATGCACAATTCTATTTCATTAATATTATTTATTCTATTATATTTCATTAATATTATATATATTAACGCCAGGATCTCCACGGGATAGGCAGAAAGCATCGATTTACAAAGATCACTATCCTTACATACCAAAGGCGTTTTTTTTTCAATCACTTCATTTTCATATACAACTTAATAATATAACTTTCTTTTACATTCAATACTTTTTTCATAATGTAACTGTGAAACATCATAATTGGATTGATTCAAAAAGACGCTTATTTTAATAATTTCAATTGTCTATCACTTTTCAATTGAACCTTGCACATTATATTTGCATTACTAACGATATCCTATTGAATACATGCGGAGAAGAAGGGCAATGAAAATAGATCTAAAAATCAACGTCATGCCTTTGTCATTCATAATCTTCGCCCTGAAAAAAACCTTAATATATAATAATAATACAGTGAAAGAAACGCCGCTCGTTTCCCTGCCCATTGTTAACCCCGCTGCACCTATTTTCCCATACATTATCGCACATTATTGCAGAATAATGCATCATCCTTTCATTCTGATGTGGTTAATGACGTTGAAAAATAAGCCCGGCTTAGCGAACGAGCCTCGTTCTAAGGGTGCGGTGTGCATGCGGCGTTTCTTGCGCTTGGATATTATCACGTACGAGGATTCATAATGTGTGAACGTATATATGCGATGCGGTGGTATTTGCTTTTGATTATTATGTTTTTGTTTGCAATCAGATAGGTTGAAATAATATGTAGTAAGCATACTATTAGGTGTATTTATAAAATTTTAATTAAATTAAAGGACGATTTGTAGTTATTTATAATTAGCAATCGAATCCGGTTAATGTTTTATTAATTATAAAAGTATCTGGAACTTCCGATAGAGAATGAAACCAAGAGTTTAGATTACGCTAAAATTATGTTAAATTGTCATATCACAATCTGATGCATACTCCAAAAATAATTATATATTTTAAGCTTTCATAATTAAATTGCTAAACACAATCAAAACTTAATTAAAGTAAGGAACCGAGAAGCACAATTATATTTTATCACTAACCAAATGTACACGAGAGTACCAATGCGCCGAAAAACGCCACGTGTGAAAAAACACTAACCGTATAAGCCGTGCCTTAATAGAGAGGGGTTACTTACTGATGTATTGTGCCTCATATTTTTTCTTATAACCGACCGTAATGCTGACTTTTCATAAAGAATATAGCTGTTTATTAGATTTCTAGCGTTCGTGTTTTATTTTCGTGTCAGGAATACAGCTCACACGCAAACGGCCGTCATAAAGGGTTGCACCCGACCACGGACAGTTGCAACCAACTTTGAAAAGGTGTGTAGGATTTGGACTGACATTCTCAATAGTATTTATTTATTAATTGCATAAATGTAGTGACTCAGGGCGTGTCATCATGAATGAGGGTTGTTCGTGCCGACAGTCATTCCTGGTAATTTAGTTGTAATTCCTGTTAATTTAGTCGTTGGGTGCGGCTGCCAATCGGGAGGTTCGATTCCCGGGTCGAACACTACAAAATTTTCTAATTTAGATTTTCTAGTAGTCGTTTCGTAGTCTGGATATGTGCCCGATGTAAACGTAAC
>DWEI01000760.1:0-19530 GCA_018245875.1 Mysoria ambigua
TTCGACCCGGGAATCGAACCCGGGACCTCCCGATCGGCAGTCGCACCTGCAACCAACACGACCAACGAGGCAGTTAGGCAGAAAATAGAGATTAAAAATTGATATGATCAGTTAAGAGCTTTACTTATTCCATATTGGAATAACTTCCAGTAGGCCCGCTAGTGGAAAATTATAGAATAACACACAAGAGTGATAATAAAGATTAAAATAAGCGTATTTTATTTAATGGTATGACTGGAGCTGGCTGGTTCATATATTTCACCTTTTTAAAATTAGATGTTCTAATAACATTGACAAAGTTGTGAGAACGTACTAGTTACCGATCGCCTAAACATGTCATAGTAACTCTGAGAAAAAATATCTGAGACATACACGACTTAAGATAGAACGCTCAGATGATATAATACTATAAAATGGCAAATATTCTTTCTGATAAGTCAAATTGAACAATTAATCTCTTATAATTTACTAGAACAAAACCTGATCGATCCACGTTGTCTTCTTGCAGTGAAATGCCGGGCATGGAATTATAATAAGTACAATCACATACATTAGTTTCTGGTATTTCTTTCGCTAAGCGTATTTTCGTACATTTAAATTCACATTTAAAAAGTCCTATTTATTATTCATTCGTATATATTTCTGTATTATTATTTAACACTAGACCTAATATTTTTTAAGATGTCTAGTACATCTAGACTATTTTTTTTTCTAGATGTAGGTACTATATTCGTTTACAATTAATTAACATACTCGTATAAAGTTTTCATTTTAATATTTCAAGCAAATCAATTGATTGTTTATATTCAATCAAAAATATTGTCTGGTTTTTTCGATATGAAGTTTTATTAAAACGAAGAGTTGTTTAACTACTGTTTGTTTAACTACTGTTCTCTGTATACATGGGTTTATGATAATAAGTATGGATAATTTTCGGCGCGAAAATATTGTAATATACTTGAGTTATATTAAAAATCAGTTTAGACAGTATTCTTATCTTATCCTATCCTTTGTTGTAGACTAGAAATTATTCATTGACTTACACACATATCGTGTTTTGATTAATCAAGTACAACAAATTGATTATTTGAGGGCGCTGTGAAATTAGGAGTCATCTTTCATTATTACAACGTTTAACGCCTGTGAAACATATCAATATTATTGTTAAACAAATGAACCAGCTGACGCTTGCTTTGTTAATTAATTTTGATTACAATTAGGAAGTGCGCCTTTCCGACTTCCGTGTTTGGCCCGCAGACAATGCGATATTTGTTGTCTAAATATTTTATTTTCCCCGATGCCTTGCCTTGCCATTCTTATTACAAGGGGCGAGATTGCAAATACATGGAATTTTGCTTTATGCTGACTCTTAGCTATTCTAAGGAAATTACTGTTTTATGAATTTCTGGATTCAATGCTTTGTATCAATTGTTCAAATGAACTGTGCAGGGTTACGTTTTATTGTATTTTTAATGAATACGTTAATGTAGTAAAAGATAGTAATATTTCATTTAATTCACACAATAACTAACTAACGCGACGTAACTTCACGCTCCTAATTCCCGAAGAGGTGGGCAGAGAAATGCTGAATACTCCCACGATTCACCAGTTACTTTTACGTCTCAATATGGAGTTGGTGGTGATTCTATTCCCCTACACCGGGCTCATATCCAAACTCCGAATCACTATTAGAAAAACTAAATGAGAAAATTTACTAGTGCACGACCCGGAAATCGAATTCGGGACCTTCCGATCGGCAGTTGCAAGCAATACGACCAACGAGGCTGTTAGACAATATATAAAAAAAATACGTTTTGTTATTATACAGCGATAACAGCAGCTGTTTTTCGTATGCCCACCTAATAACATGATTTTTAATGGGATAGTTACGAAACGTTTAAGCGAATAATTGGCAACGAAACTACACAAAAAAAACTTTCTGTTTAAGAGAAAAAATTATAGTCCTTGACACTATTCCTAATGTTACATCGACAGGATCACTCAAAGCGTCACAAGAAGTATTCATTTCAATTATTATGGAATCTCCAGATTTACCATTTTAATATCATTAGTAATCATGAATGGTAAATTGGACTTCTGGAATGTCGATTAGGAAGCTGAATGGTTTGTGAACGTCGAATCGAGTTATCCAAACGCAATAACACAACAATGTGAATTGGTGTTCAATACTGCACGTTCGGCCGGTTATGAATTTAATGAATTGTGAATTTTGCGGTGCACACGAGCCGGCTTTGTGGTAACAGATAAACACAACAGTGTTAACAAAGAGCTGTGGGAACAATGACAATCTGTATTAACCGTTTCGGAAATGTATTCACTGGAATCACGTCAGCAGCTTGGATATAATCTGATTGATTTATTATTTAATTTCCATGTAATTGATGCAAATCCATTGGTTGCCGAATAAATTAGTCTTCTTTTACAATTCTATATTATATTCTGATTGAGGAGTGTATATGAAATTCGACATTATTAATTTAAAATTTTAATATACAGACTAATAGCGATTACAACGAGTTACATTTATAAGTTTCGTCTTGCGAATTGGCGCGAAAAATGGCTGTCACTTTTATGTTACATATTTTAAAGATAACTTGAGGTTCGCACAGAAATGGATGATTATCATAAAAAATACGAGTAAATATTGTGAACGTATTATGTAAATAAAAAATACACGAAAAATCAATTGTTATAAATCACTTAAAACAACAAATTTATTGTAAGCAAGGCGGAGGTGAAAGATAAAATATTTGTTTGGATTTGTGAATGTAATACAGTTTGTCTTTTTCGATTGGACCCTTTTATGATAATGTTTGGAATTTTGTTGAACTTTTGTAACCTTTAGATTTACTATGGGTGTGTTGACGGAACGAAATATGGATTAAATTTGAAACATAATAGAATGAGATTTTCGAACTTATGACATGTAGGTACGTGTATCCTTCACAAGTATCAGTTATAAAGTACAATCTTTTCGATATCAACCCTTCTATCGTTCCACTGCTGGAACATGGGTCTCCCCTTAGAAATTGTCTTTTAAATTGATGGATTTACGTAGGTACATCTTGAATTTCAAAAATATTAATATTATGTGTTTGAAATATAATATTCCCTTTTACATCATTGTAATAAAATTCAAATAAAAATGTAATATACATTTTACATCGTTTCGTGGGAAGGAACGTTCAAGACTAGTTAATAATTTAACTAAAGTTATTTACACAAGCAAATCACAACAATTTCATAAAAACCAGCATAATATGACAAGCACTAACTTAGTTACCAGAAGATACAAATGTTAAGCATTTTGAACATTTTGAGCTGATTTGAGTTAGGAAATAGAAGGGGGGTTTGAATTTCCATTCTATTTAAAAATAATAATTATTATTCATCCTAGGTGTACTCTTGAAGCACACAGTGCGGAAAATAGGAAATAAATAGAACACTATTAAAGTCACATTAACTGTCCAAACATCGGACGGATATTGCACGCAAAGCGTAAAATTGGCTAACTGTCAAATACACGTTAGCTGTTAGCGATTTTGAGAATTGTTTGCTTGCCCTCTGAAATAGGTATAGGGTGGCTGTGGCACGTAGGTTTATATATTTAGTCTTTATTGAGCAACAATTATCACAAAGTGCCCAATTAATTTAATTTTTAATGGTATGATCAGTTTGATGTTTATTATATTTGATTGTTGTTGACTCATGTTTATTAAAGGATGCATTTACATGTTTATGTTCTTTATTGTAACACTTATGACATTTATAACGTATGTCCATACGATAATGGGTTACTGGTGTAGAGCCAACAATATTTAGTACTGACGTCGAATAGGCCTGAAGGTCAGCAATCGTTCACAAATGCCTGATGAGGTGCTGCTTTTCAGGATTATGTATTAAAGCATGTTTATCATTGATTCGCCATCAAAAAGTATCAGCCCTAATACTGAAATTCTTTCACAATTATGTCAAAGGGTGCATACAGCATACAATAATAAATAAATTATCATTCTATAATAAATAAACGTTTCATTGACCTTTCAAAAGAGTCGTTGAAATGCACTATGAACTCAAATGCATAACTAGTTACTTATTGAATCATTTCATTTCAACGGAAAGTAATCCGAAAATCCTTTTCATATGTTTTTGATGATAAAATCTATTTGGTAATAAAGCTCTGTGCGCACTTATGTGATAAACTATTAATGATATGCCGTATGTGGATTCATTGACATAAAATGTTCGCTTTTAGTCAGGATTTGTATAATGTACAGTCAGTTTTATAATGTATACTCTAATCAGCACATAACACGTTGTACATATACACTGCATAGGTCCGTGTGAAAGGATTCTGTTATTCAATTATTTCGTTCTGTATTCAGCGTTCCGTGATTCGAACACTTATGAAAATGATACAATCACGAGTTGTTAAATGAGATGAACGTTGTTAAAGATACGTATTTTGGACGTGTTTTGAGTTAGAGTTGGACATAATTTTTCAATATTATTTATTAATGATTTTCAGGTTGGTAAATAAAGTAATTAAGATTTATAAATTATTTCGTATATTCCATATATTTATTCATTGGTGTGTTTGGAGATGTGTGTCATTCAGAACTTACATCCTCATTCGAGTGTCTTTTGTCGTAGGCAATCTCACAACTTTTATTAAACAAATGACGGAATTGTCGCCTAGATGGCGGTACTGTTGTTTAGGTGGCAGCACTTTCGTGTTCGACTGTTAATCGATATTGTTACCCAAATATATTACAAACATCACTGAAACTTTTGTAATGCTGTTCGTACCCGTAATATTACATAGTATTACCCGTTGTAGATAAATCTATTGTACTCGTAGTTCAGTACAGTTCCGGTACATTCCCGTGTCGAATAGCATCCATTGAACGGTCCCCATTTTCTCGTAGCATGAATTCAATGGGTCGAATAACACGGTGGCATACGTATTGGTACGTAACAAAACGAACGCACCATTCGGTACGTCCAGATATTGCGATTATGTTAAAAGCTATCGCTAATGTGATTGCATGCATTTGGTTTCGTAAACCACAGTGGCCGATGTAAGTTTTAATCCGGTAATACAAATTCGGGCCGGAACATTTGATATGCAATTTCCATTTCGAATGTTTTAAACGACCAGATTCTAAGTCTGTGTTTTGAATAAATGTAAAATATCCAGGTGTTTGATGTTTCTCGTTACCCATTTCAAATGACTTATATCATGTCAAGGTACATATATACTGGTACTATTGTAACCAGAGATCAGAATTTACTGTACAAAAGTTAAACGAGAACATCTTAGAATGTACACAGTTCGTCTGTAATCAGTAAAGTTCGTCGTGTTTACTTTCCAAAGCGTTTGGCTTCTTGATAAATTCTTGTACTAAAAGCATTATCATGTTTTTACTGAATTATGTTTATGGTACAACCGCTCGGCAAGCTCCTTAAAAATTAGAATTAATTGGACTGATTTTTGTGTTCTACTTGTTGGAGAGGCTCTGTCGCTTCGCTCGCTTTCGGGGGCTCTCGAACTGTTAGCGGTGTTACATAATCGTTATAGACGCGATCGATTGCTCGAGATCTGTAAGGTGCTGAGATAATATTCACTGAGAACCTTGTATTTATAATATACTGGAATAAAAATTACAAACATGACTCAAACTAAATAAATGAAACTTTCTCATATTTTACATTTCCTTTTTTAAATCTAATTAGGTACTCTGTGTTCTAGGCATATAAATAGTAAATAAGCACATCGAACAAAACTGCCTACATCGTATATTGGCGGTGTTTACTATCGAATGACATCGGATAAAGCTAAAACGTGAATAAGGTAGAAAACATAAACATTATGATTCAGTATTATTTCCCATTTACAAAAAGTTCTTTTACAAAAACTGACTCATAAACGCTTGAAATAAATTATTTTAGTATCCACTCAAAAACACACAAAAAAACGTAATCAAAATCGATCGAAATTCAGTAATAGACGTACAGAAGAGTTATGTACAAATTATTATGACATATAAATGACTCACCTGCACTCAGGATCTTCGCGGCAAGCGTGGGCCAGGGTGTGACAGGCGGGAAGCGGGGATCCAATTGGTGGTCTTTGAGCACACGATGGATGCAATCGCTCCTGGGCGTTCATACAGGAATCCTCCTTGTTGTCGGTCTTCCTATGAATCAAAAAACAAATGCAATACTTTTATGATTTGTGAATGAACTCCTTTTCAGGGTCGTACAAAAACATTCTCATGTAAATGCCCTATCCTCCCTAAGCGATTGTATCTTAGGAAAATTGGGCATTCCTTAGTCGTATAATTCTTAAAGTACATGAATAAATAGCGGAATTCCCTCGAGACGGTAAAGCTTAGAAGGTTACTTTCAGGTCCGTATGTTGATAAGATTCGGATTTACCTTTATTCAAATATTGCTGTGCTATATTGAAATTTCGGTTGGAAAGGGAATTTATTTATCATTGTCTACTTGTATAAATATTTTAATATCTTTTCGTAAGCTATTCCGTTATCGTATCACAATAATTATAGCACAAAAACCCTACCTATTTTTACAATACGTACATAATCTTTACATGAATTTTGTTAGATGGCGTTATTGTCATCTAAATATATGTATATCGTTCCGATATTGCAGATTACAAGATATAGTTTATATAATATACATGTATTGTTTCGATATTGCAGAACAATCTAAACATTTATTTTTATTTTATTTAATAAAAGGTTAAATCACTGTTAAAATATAAAGGCGTTACAAAATACAAATATGCTTTTTCGCAATTGAAATTCGGATTGGAGGGAATTAAAAGGAGAAGTCCGTTGATATAATGAGCTTATAAAGGTGTATTTTTGTGGAATGTTTAAATGAAACTGATAGTCTTTTATTTCAAAACATTACTTTCAATTACGCTACATATATTTTCTTGCTAAAAAGTTCGTGTGTAACATCAGGCCTTTAATCTCAGAAGAGTTACGTAGAAGTAAGTAGAACACTCCTGTTGGTACTAATCTGAATCTCGAGTCACTACTAGGTATTTCAAGTTAGAAAAACCTGTCCCAGGGATGGAATCTTCTACCTCTCGTAGCCTACCTCTATTACTACCTCTCGATTAGTAAGTCAACTAAATAGTAATCGTATTTAAATAGTTTATTCCTTCTTGGACTATATATTTTTATCGAATCTGAGTTTTGTCAAATGTCAAAAATAACCAATTATAAGGTAAATACTAACTTGCACAGACAAAAGGCGATTTCCGTGTTCCAGTGGACACCCGGCTTCCTGTAGAATCCTCGCAGAGCGGTCATGCAGCCTTCGCGATCGCAATCGCTAGAGTGGCATTTCTGAAGAACCGGCGTTAGGGAGGCGACGCACTCGCTGTCCTTTATGCAGGTGTCCAGCGCCACGTGGCAGGTCGATTGCAGTGCTACCTTCTCGGCACCTGCTTTACCGTTCTCTTTGCCAATCCTCTCTGTTGGTTGTTGTTTAGTGTTAGTTTACAAGGAAGGTGTGTTCGTGGACTGATCGGTAGCGGGTTTAAGTATCTCTGGTTCTATGTTGATAATTGATTTTCAATCGTATGTACAAATAATACATTGACGCTTATCTGGCATGATTTGCGAAAAATGTTCATTGTTAATTTAAGGATTTCTAACTAAAACTAGCTTAAACGGGTACTTATTTGACTTAAAACGACTCTTTTGTCAGATGACGAGCCAATAAAAGTGTTTTTTTTTAATAATTATATGTATTTCGCAAATCATGACATACGAATATTTAATATGTTGATGATTTTGGAAACGGGTGATATAAATCTTAAGCCTTATAAATAATTGTATAGAACACATGTTGAATTCTCTGAAAAAAAATATAAAAACATCGACAGTAAGCGAAACATCAAGTTTGTGAGCGAAATGTGAATCTGTGTACATTCCCGCCATTTGGTTTATGGTGTTAGTACATCCTGGAAAAGACGTAACAATACCTGTTTTAAAAGAATTTACAAACACTTTTTCATTTACTACACGCACCAACAAGACATATTAATAAACACTGCCGATATTAATAAACATATTTATTACATATTTAGTGTTAATAGCATTATTCTTCTTTCGGGACGACAACAAATGCTCTTAGTGGGAATACGTACATTTGTATTTGCCTATTACAATACGAAAAAATTCCTAAGTTTAAAATTTTTCAATGTAAATATATACAGTTGCTTCATTAATTACGCGTCAATTTTTTTTGTGTCTGTTGAAAGCCTGTTTGGCACTTTTAATAGCTTTAAGATTTTCATTTACTGTTACTGGAAGTTTGACGACTTTTTAAATATGTTTATTTTCAATTGCAACATAAATTGTGATGAATTATGTATCATATTTATGGCTCAAAGCGATCTTTTCTTGACGGCGATTTTCTAATTTGTTGTGTAATACAAAAATCTTTCAAGTTTCTATCGTTCAAATATGTATTTATGAAGACACATTTAAAGCGGTTGAGTGTCATTTATACATTTGACAATATAACAGTATGTACCGTTAACCGCGTAAAAGTAACTAAATAAACGGAACAAATAAATAAAAAAAATAATTTAATGGATGTAATAATAAGTGGGGTAATATTAAATACAATTACAGAAAATGTGTCGTTGTAAATACGATAAATATACTCATGCCAAACAGAGGTTATGATCCAGAAATCGTGATAAAAAATTACATACTCTTACATAAATGTGTGAATAAGTTTAAAAATCTGTGTCCTCACAAACGGTAAAATAATGAATATTGCCAATGAATATCCTTTGATAGAACATGGGGATGTGATAATGAACGTTGAATACAAGCAATTCATGCGGTTGAAGATAAACATTTGAGCTCATCGTGAACCACAGGAAATGTCGGTAAAGCTACCTCCGGGTGAGTAGACATCATTTAATGGAAAATGTCGGATGGCAATATATTCTCGATACATTCGTGACTTACCGTTCGCAAATGGCAAAATTCCATTAAACAATTTCTCTGTCGCTAGTCGCTACCGTCGTGGACTAGTGATATCGGGTAACAAATCATTGCGGATGAATCTCTGAATCTGTAGCGAAAATTGCAAAGCTTCGCGGAGATTTACGTGTTTAAGCGCCTTTGCTAAATCGCTTCTTCTGAACTAAGTCCTCTACATTTTTACTGTGAACCACGGGGTTGAGAGAAGCAGATCTCGAGGGCTCTAAAGCGTTTCTAAGAGAAACCCCTTCTAAACCTCTGACTACGCAAAGCTTTACTTGTGTTTCTTTCTCTATCATATATAATTTTTTTCTCGATTCGCTACAAAACTATTTGGATTTTGTGGGACCGCTAACGAAATCTAGTGTCCGGTCAAAATAAGGGGTGGGGGCGGGGGGGGGGGGAGAAAATGGATGAGGCATGAGCACTCGATGTACATACATTAGTAGGTGCTATATTAAACAAAACCACCCGTGTTGTCAATGATAGTGTACACAATCCTTCTAAAACTGTACAATAGAAAGCTGAGAGGTAAGTGTAACTTACGATATCTATGGTTAATTTTATTGTTGTACAGTATGTAACAAAGTGTACCTAACGTTCCGTTGTAACACCTAAATTTTGCAACATCGCCAACTAATCTCCTTACTCTATTTGATATTAAACTGAAACTCTAGATGGAGTCGGCATGTGTTTCGATTAGATTAATTTTATAAGAGATCAGTGAACGTACATATATGGCATCAATACATACGGTTCTCGTCAATGTATCCGGGTCCGTAGACGGTCTTGGTCGCATAGAGTGGGTCCTCGCTCCCTCCCGGCTCATGGTTCCAGCGATGGTAATGGTGCCCATGGGGCTTGTAGTGCGGGCTCGCATAACGGTGGACATGAGTCACTATTTTGTCTGGTGCGATTAGGTTGCCGTCTTGCGTTATTGACATACCGCCAATCCATGTCGTCACTCCTGTCGCATTCCGATTCACGTTCCGTCCGTCCGACATCAGCTTTACTGGAATTGCATCCATCGTATCGCTTAGCTGTGGCAAGCTCGACGCCCGATCCATAACGCGAAGGTACTCCGATTGTAACCACAGAGGCGATCGCGCACGGTCGGTACAGCATATCGATAAAAAAAAAATACATGTCACCCCACTAACGGCAAATTTCAAAAAACGACAATTAAAACAAACAACGATCGGCAAACGTACGACATTTATCTGGCAAAAGTAACTTCTGCAATTCGCAAATTTAAATAGGACTGAGACCCGACTTTTATATCATTTTAGCAAAGTCTACGGATGGCAGTCCCGTTCGAACTATTTCAAAGCCAAGTCTATGCCGCGCAGTAACCATAGAGATCGTAGAAATAGGAAATGCAGATAGAAAGCATGCAAAGTGCTACAAAACTGTAGGTTTAGACACCGTTTTAGACGTTCATAGAACAGACGATGAACAGTGATTCGAAATATTATACGATTCTATCAACGTCCTTGTTGGTGTTAAACATAAAATAAAGGGAGTTACAGAAAAGGGCATGCTATTATAAAGTAGGAGCGAAATATAAATTGATTAAAATGGTAGTAAAAATGCGTAAGCTAAAAGTGGGGATGCTACTTGCCTAGTGATAAATTTCATATTTATGAAAACTACGTAACTTTCACCTATTTAAAAAAGTATTAATGTATTTTTAAATTTATATGTATAAATATATAATTTTGTATGAATATTAATCAAAAAAACATAAATAAAATTGTTCAGTAACCATCTATTTAAATTGAGTTGTACAATGTTATTACAATGAAATGGGGAATGTAAATTCTAGTTTATATGTTTGAGAAATTGAAATTTGGTGGAAATTAAATTACTCCATATACAGTGCAAATAATTTATTTGAAAAGGTTAATGGATGCCGCTAATAATATAGCTTATAATATAACGACTTTAAATGTAAACAATTTTCACAAATATTTATACTTTCGGATTGGAATGTATTACATTAATTTCAAATAATTAACAATTTTCAAATGACCTCTTTATAGCAGATAAGGGAGACTTCGTCGAAGTCGTCATTGCTGTAAGCCGCGCTCCTACCTTACGAAGCGTTAGCGTTGTGAAGCGTGCAGTGCTAGAGGCGACGGAATCCGATAGACACATAGATAGAGAGAACAAGAGGGTGCGGCGACGGCTCACCGTGGCGGGGCCGAGGGGGGCGCGGGGAGAGGAGGGCGGCGCGGAGCAGGCTGGCTGCGGCAGCGCGCGTCATCAGCCTGGTTCCATTCTCGGTGAGGAGCAGGATGGTACCATCGGGCGCGGCGTAGCGAGTGAGGGGAGGAGCGCGCGGGGCTGGACGTTGAGGCTCGAACAGCGCGCGGACCGCCGGCGGGCATTCGCCCCACGCCGCCGCTGCCCCACAACCACGTTACCAACAACCACTATGCCCGCCCCGTGCCAAGCCGCACTAACAGAACACCCTTAACGGACCGTTGACAATTTTAGTTTTGTTGGTATTTCTTTTATGGGTCAAACATTAGTTGTGCTAGTAAAACCCATATGTTTTCAGTCATTGACTTCTGGAAAGGAAGAACGTGTAAAACGAAGAAATGCTGAGACTCAAATATTACATTTTATTTTCAAGTTTTTTGTCCTATTTCCAATAAGCTTTCAAATTGATTGTGCTCAACGTCCCTTAAAAGTATTCCTTTGAAAACGAAGTAGACACGAGAATAAAGGTTACATTCGCCGCCCCATCGACCATGCTCTATCAGCAGTCGCAGATCATCACCGAAGGCCGAAGGTGTCGGAAGCCAAGAGTTGAGGTAACTGCGGGCATTTGTACGGTGTGTCAGGTCAGGAGTACACTAAAAAGAAGCTCAGTGTCGAGTGAAACATAAAGGTAAACAGCCTTGTGTGGTAAAGTAGTGATCTAAGTAAGTCCTAAGGCCTAGGCATCTAATCGGTGTGAAAATAAAAAAGGCATGAATAAAAAAGTAACGTTAAAATAAAAGTTTACAAAACAGAACTAATAAAACACGTTGACGGCTATTTGATAGTGAGTCTAATACTCCTGAGAAGCGTTTTAAAGTGAAGTGTTACTGTTTTGTATTTGATTTTATGTCTGATTTTAAGGTTGACCGCGTTGTAATATTTGTTACATTATAGTTTATGCTTAGTCTTCGTATGCTGAAGAAAGTAACAGATTAATGATTATAGATAGGTGTTAAATATATGGTGTCTTACAAGGTACGATATTGAGAAACATTATGTTCATTATAATATCTATTGTACATATAATTAGTGTTACATCAAGTTACGTGTGTACATTGCGTTGCCATATAAACACTTAAAGCTATAACTATATATATCTATATTATTCATATATCTCTGGGTTTTGAGGGAGAATCTTACTTCGTCTTAAGGTAAATTACATAAAATCCCTTAAAAAAATATTTTTGCATTCTTAGCTTAACTGTTTTTAATTAATCAGTTATATTATAATTTTTTTTTTTTAGTTTTTAATACAACACACATCGAAAGTATACATTATCCACTTCCATTTATCCAAAGAGAAGAAGTATTATTTTTTCATCACTTTGAATAGCGTTTGCGTTCTCAAATTTCGCCAGAAAGGCGTCATTTAATACAACTCACTCGACGTGCCAGTATTTTAAAAGGTATTTTTGAGCGGTATTTCGGTTATTTTTCCCGGGCTTGCCAAGTTGGAGAAGTAATTTGAACAGTTGTGTGTTCCCACGTGCTGAAAGCGACCCACCTCGATCTAAACTCATTGTAAGGCCAATGTTTTGTGTGCTTTTGTTGAAAGTAATGCAGTAGATCTGGGCAAACGGCTACCTGGCGTTGTTGCTAAGAAAAAAAACATTAGTTTTCACGTCTTCAAGCTCTCATCAATTCTAATACTTTCTAAATTCAACGAAGCAGTCTTACAAAAAAATTCAATAATAATATACACGAAAATAAAGTTCAGTGATACTCTTAATAATACTGGGAAAAGGGCTGCTCTGCACAGTTCATTTCTTATTTCTGCGGGAATCTCAGTATTAGTACAATACCCTTGTATTATATTATGCAAGAGTATTGTATCATTGCATTTACGTTTACTATCGTAAATACAGATATGTTTACCACAATTATAAATCGTCATCATCGTCAGTTTATTCCAGTCCACAGTTAAACGTAGGCCCTCCTGAAGGGTTATGCCATAATCCCCACTATATCACCAACTCCTAGATAGCCACTTCATAAATGTAATTACCATTTAGTGGCCACCATATCTGCTTCTAGCGTACAGATATGATGGGGATATACATCTGTACTCGTATATAGCGATTTCATAGCTACTTAGTTATTGGTCTTACCAATCAGCGAAATAGACTTCCCTTTATGTGTGTTACGCTTTTAGTGGTATTGCCTTCCGAATTTCTATTAACATAATCGCGAAAGGCGAAAGATGAAAAAGTTCGTGTCAAAGTAGAAAAGAAATCTTCAAAAAGATTTACTTCTGTGGGAGCCAACCTCAAAGTGCCCTTAGCACAAAGGCTTGGCGGTTGAATGGATTTCCTCTCTTTTGTTTTTATATTGCTCCGGTGCTCGACATTTAAATTAATATTCGATTGATATTATTGGCTTCCGCGGTAAGGCGAAATGTAGTAACATTTTGCAAAGTTGTGACAAAACTTATTTGAATGTATAATGAAATTATCAATCCTGGTAGGACAGAATTAGTTTCGGGACGTACTTACATTGAGAAATGGAAAAGTGCTATTTGAATAATGATTTAATCAGTTTTACAGAAAAGCTCGAAATTCAAACGAAAACTGTATAATAAATTATCTAAATTAACATGATATACAGTACAATTATTTTATTGAAAACTGAACATACCATAGGCGTCGAAATAGTGCTCAGAAATACTATATTATTTCCTGAACAGTATCTCCTACATGTCACCTATAATTTCTGTGTCATTCCCTTTTTCGATAGTTTCAGACAGTTTGCCGTCAAATATTTATCGCACAGTAATTGGAGTGAGGTGGGAATCACCCTCATGGAGCAGACAAAGGAAATGATTTCGGAACTGGAATTTGTTGTGTGCAAATATTAGAATAGCGGAATTGAGGGCCGTCGCTGGATCTGCAAACAGCGTCCGTTTGCTCGTTTGGGTTATGGAAATGACGAAAAAATTTGGCTAGATTTTCAATTGCTTACCTGTAATGTTAAATAGGCCTTCTCTCAGAGGTTAGAACAGTCGGAAAGTAATTGTGACTGGCTTTTTATAGGTAGCTACATGGATTTTTTAGTGATTCAATCTTTCAACTAAATGCATGTATTTTTCACCGGCGTTTATAACTATGCTGATCGAGCGAGCAATCAATTCAGTAGTAGCACTCATTAACGCTTTAAGACGTTGTAAAATTTTTCTATAAAGTAAAAAAGCGCTTGGACTTGGCTAGTAATAATAATTATTATCATTCTTTAATTCAAACAACAAGACCCATAACATAAAAACCTTATAGACAAAGAAAAATATTACTATTCACCTTTCTTCGATTTTTCGGAGAGAAGACATTTACCAACAATCAGAAATAAAGTTGCATCTGCACATGTGTATATTAATCTGGATATTTATGACGAAATTATTGTACAATACATTTGGACAAAAAAAAATACGACAAATGTGTAAGAAAATTGTAAGCAGTCGTATTTTTCACGGATCTAACATGGAGATCGAAATTTATTCGACGCAAACATTAGAATAACGGAATTGATTGACGTATCATCGGTCCCACTGCAAACATCGTTCCTTTGCTCTTTTACGTTGTAAGAATGAAGATAACGTGAAGTGATTGCAGAATTACATAGGATTTGTTATCATTATATAACACTTACCGCATTTGGCACGTAGGGCTTCGTGCTCACCCCGTGGGACCAGGTTTGTTAATGTATTAAAACTACTAACAGTTGAATAAGATAAAGGGGAAACATAACTACTGTGTGTTTCTAACAAGTGCGCGGCAATATGGCAGACTCGGTGGAAAACATTGAGAGTTGAGAAAACTAAATGTTTGAGTTGCAGCCATTTGAAACTCCCGAGTCCGAGGGAACTATTCGTTATGCTTGTTTAGGCTCTCCACGCTTTGGCCAGCGATTTAAGTTCTGGTTATAAAATGAACCGATAAAATTAAATTGAACAAAGTAAACTTTTCGATTCATTATCTGTGCTGAAGGAATATTTAATCTATTTTAGAGGAGGATTTTATGTAAACGTGAAAGTAAATTATATATAATAATAATATTTTGGGACCACACAAACAGGTGTTTAATATTAAATTAAACAGTCTGTGTTGTGATGTGATAATTTTATAATCAGACAATTACCAAACTAATATAACTACGAGTATATACATTTCAGAATACATATTGAGATAATTATGCCTCTCGACACAACATTCATTTGAGTTCATCGCAATTATTGGCCCTGGGCGGAAATGAACACAGTCACACACACAGGCGGAAATGAACGCAGTCAGAAACACAGAGGAGTGTAGTACACTCCCTACATTTCGCCAGTTAAGTTTACGTGCAAGTCTAGACCCCGAGCCGTTATTAGAAATATTAACTAGGAAATCTAGTTGGAAGAATCCAATAGTATCCGATTTGGGATCGGAATACAGGATTTCTCGATCGGCAATAACCATTCCATCATCGAGGCAGTCAACAATACAATAAAAGTTTATGATGGTTAAATTATGATAGTTGTAAAGACAAAATTGTTGAGTCAGGGACTTGTTACTGTTTCAGTAGGAAAGTCATTACTGTTTAATTGTCTTGCTTATACACCAACAGCAGCGTATGACAAAGAAACCAATTCAGTTTAAATTTTTCAACTTTTGAAGTTACCAATATAATTGGCTCATTATCGGTGTTCTGGAAAGTCGCGGTAAAATATGACAATAAAACAAGCTTGTATTGGCTTCCGAATGAAAATAAGGACAATGCAATGGTTATGTTTTAACAATTTGACGTGGATACGAAATATAAAACGTAAAATCAAAAAACGTTACTTTACGCCTGTAATCCCCGAAGAGGTAGGCAGAGGAATGCAGAACACTTCCACGGTTCACCAGTTACGTTTACGTCCCACTATGGAATAGGTGGTGAGCCTATTGCCATGCATCCGGCACATATCCAGACTACTAACCACTACTAGAAAATCTAAATTAGAAAAATTTGTAGTTTTCGACCCGGGAATCGAACGCGGGATCTCCCGATCGGCAGTCGTACTTGCAACCAATACGACCAACGAGGCAGTCAAATACGTGGACACGAAAATATATAAGGTACATACTTTAAAATATACATTACTTAGTTTTATAGATTTAAATGAATTAGCCTAATAAGAAAAATCAAGGCGAAATTCGACGTTCGAATGAACGGAATTATTTACAAGAGGTAGTCAGAATACCATCAAGTAGGGTAAAATTTTCGTTCGAATATTGTAAATTTGTTGAAAAAATTGTCCAGATTTACTAAGTTCGATACAATGCTTGGTACATTTTCTGTCATGTTTTCAACTGTCTATGTACAAGTAATAATATATTTTTGAATCGGTGTTGGGTTTCAATGGAGTACAAATGTTACACAGAGATTAAGGTAGTCCGTAAAGATTAAGAAAATTCAAAGTCATTCAAAAAGTCAATCTGAATCCGCGACGAAGTATGTATTTGAATTTGAATAATAAAAGACACAAGCCACAGAAGAAAGCGAGGATCATTACAACTTAAAATTATTAAAATAATGTCAACGGTATTAAAGCGCGTTGTCTGACGTATAGATATTTTCCGATGTATTTTTTTCTTTGCCTTGAGGACACTTATAATAATAGGTTATATTAATTCCTTTTTTTAATTTTTATCACAGTTCACAGAAATCAAATGATTAAAACTGGCGGTCTATCTACATTTTTTTATTACATCCTTAGGGCATCGTGTTCAGGTAACCTTGATAATTTTCCAATAACAATGTTTGGGATTCATTTATTAAATACATCCTCTTTTTCAATATAATGTAATTGAGATGTTTCCAAACATGAAACAGATAGTATCTCTAACATCTCTGGGACAACCCTCATCAATCAGATATCATTCAGTGAAGTCATGTTACTTTGTATTAGACGGATTGTCACAAAAGAATTCTCAGACACATTTTGTTACTTTGGCTTTGGAAAGAAAGCCAAGAAAATAATAGAAGAAACAAAAACCTTTCTATAATAGACTCTATTGAAAGTAAAAATAATTCATCTCTAGACCAAAGCCCAAATTTCCTCGTTTCCCGCAGAGAAATTTCAATTGAAACACGAGGCAGCGGATTAAGGATTAGCCGGATTAAACGAACAAATATAAATAAGAGATGTTATTTAAACCTTTACTTAGGTTGGAGATTTTAAAATCCTTCGCTTATTGAAAACATCATGATTGAGAAGTAAAATGATCTTAAATTTTTCAACATTTCGTAAGACTTGTATTTTTCGTATATTTCGACACCAAATAGGTAATTTCTTCTTGTAGACTTAGAGCTTAAAATATTACCTTTGGAATTGTTTGTTGCTGAAACATGATTTCTTTTTTATGAAACAACACGCAAAAAATAAAAGGAGATTTATTTTCGCAATGATTAAATATTGTTTAGCTCTGCAATACTTAATTATTGCAGACAATTAATCAGGCTCAGGTAAATAACAATCATCTTTAAAATCATCATCATTACCAACTTTTTATCGTTTCAGTTTTGTACATGGCTCTCTTTTAAATAAGAGAAGTCTGTTAAGGTCTGCCACTCCTGCTCTCCGTGGGTTGGCGAATGCCATTGTTTAATTAGAAAACCTTCAATTTTTTTTAATTTCTGAGCTTCCGAAAAACACCCAACAATTTACTGTACGTATAGGTGAAAAAGGTCCCAGTATCTATTAACCACTAAGCCAAAATTCTTGTTTGTGAATATTGCATGGATTATATTGTATCATTATTTGGAGCTATTATATTGCATTACTTACTGCACTATTCCTTACATTAGGTTTGTGCCCGATGTATGACTACAGCCTCGTCTTCTATTACACCGGAAGTATACGGTGACCTTTGTCAAGTAGGTTTGGCCACAGCACTGCTGCATATCCTTCCTCAAAAACACAGCAGCATGTTTAGAAGATATTTGAAAATACGCTGCTTCATTTATTAATTATACTTATTATTTTTGTTTTTGATACTTCGCGTGACAATTTGTACTTAGTTGTGTTTTCAGGTAGCTTTTATTTTCAAAATAACTTAATATAGATATAATTATTTTTTAAATATAATGTGAAATATTAGAAAAGAAATATTATCTATGCAATAATATTGTCAAATAATTTAAGTTTTGTTTACCTATATGCATATTTATCATTAGAAATCAACATATTTCAATTACATATACACATTTCAATATTGAGTTTAAATTAGACATAAATTTCCTAATTTTAAATATAGAATGAAAAATGTACTTATAGGGCTACATTGGGTAGGTGAAAAAAGCCAAAATCCTTATAATCGCGAAATCACGCGTGTAATCACCGAAAAAGCAGGCTGGGGATGTGCTATAATCCCCCGCTTTACCAGCTACGTTTAAGTCTCACAATGAAACAGGGCGTGAGCCTATTGCTATACAATGGACATAAATCCAGACTCCAAACAAGTGGGAATTCCTACTAGAAAATGTCAGAAACTTCCTCTAGTACTCGACTTCGAATCCATGACCACTTGATCGACAGTCGCACTTGCAACCAATCCCCCAACGTGGCAAACAGACGTTAGCTATGGAAATATTTTTCCTATCTTTTTGAACCAAGCGGTTGATCTCCTGTAAATCCTGATTTTAAATAATAAATGTAGGTACAGTTAAACAATGCTGGCTAAAAAAAAAAAAGGAGCGTAGGAGTACGGGCTGGGCCGCACATTGAAAGTGGGCCAATTTTTAAAAAGCCTTTTCTTGCTTCCGATATTATTGTAGATAGTCAATAGTAGCGCAGTCTGTTATGCCCTACTGGTACACACGAACTATCTAACACAGTATTGTTCTTACAGTTGATAATGTTTACGTAACCTATATCGATATAAAAGTTATCTCAGCGGATAAAGGTTGAGTAACATCAAACCATTGAAGTCGCGATCAATTTACGGAATGAAAGGGCTTACGAGACTTAGAAGTTGCCGGTCGAGAGCGGGTGTAGCTACCGCTCGCGGGGTGAGCGTAGGGCTGCTATGTAAAACATCGGAATGTTTATTACGAGTATTTGAACAGCTCTGGCGTCTGAATATTGAGGCTGCTAATGAATACGAAACATAAGATGCTACTGTATATACGTGTATTTTCTATGGGTTTCTGAAAATAAAATATATGTACATTTCATAAGTAGATA
>DWEI01000761.1:0-19529 GCA_018245875.1 Mysoria ambigua
TATGTACATGTGTTTCTATTTATTTTACTGTGTAACAGAGTCTGTTACAAATTAAAATCAATATTAATATTATTATTATATATATTTAATTTACTCTGTGCTCTCTGCCTACCCCGTAAGGGACTCGGCGTGAAGATATGTATGTATGTAATTTACTAACAATAAATAAAGTTTTTGAACAAACACAGTTATAGCAGAATCAACCCTATCTGGTTTCTATCATAGCAGATACTTGATCAATAAGGGTCGAGGGTTGATGAGAAGAATGGTGTGTCATGGGTACCAGTGACACAACTTTGATATCATAAGGAGCGATATTGTAAGTGATGTGTACTCTTATGTATGTATATAAAATAATATTTATAGATAGATTACTTGGCTTTTATATAACTCAGTGATGGAGTGAGAGTCTGGACTATTATCTTAGAAATATCTTTGTATGTTTATTGGCTGTCCGTATTACCATATCACAGTATTGATAAAGTTGCTCTAAGAACATTAACATACGTTTTATCTTCAAGTTATTTCGTTTCACACGATTGTTTTTTCAGGGTGATGAATGTAAGCAAAGTTGGTCAATTCCAAATTGTGATCGATCAAGGTTATAAGTTTATTATATTTTATCATATACTATTCGTGGGGTTTTTCTGTATCACTCTTAAAAAACTGATTTCCGGCGAAACAGTCCGATGTCTTTAAATATAATACACCAGCTTTAGATTGGTGGGTGTTTCGTTTTAAGTCACTTATTTAGATGACTCCCGACGCTCGTCTAAATTTGCCAGTATATCAGTCCAACTAAGATTATAGGCAACTGTCTTGTGTCTCAGGGTTATACCAGATATATTTTCTTTCTTACATATATAAAAAGGTGCATGTGTGTGAAATTTCAAATTTGCAACTAGGTGATGGTCGGGCTGGGTTAGCAAATCTGTGTTAGAGGTATTGTTAAAGTCTGTTTTTCCACAAAGCAAAGATTGCGCTGCCGTATCCATCCAGCAGATTGCATGTTAATAATGGCCATATTTCTCAATTAATTCGCATAAAAGTTAGGCATAAAGCGCTGAAACCGATATCAGATATATTTTTAACAGAAGGAGAGAGGAACAATGTGCCCCTGCAAGGCCAAGGTCGAGCGGTGGGACGCCCGGAGCTCCACGGACGATGGCACATCCACGCCCTCGACGTGCATACTCTGCTCTGAAGACAGAAGTGACACAAGGACAGACGAATGCCATGAATGCCAAGATAAGTCCGAGTTGACCAGTAGGACTGATACTAGAAAATCACACATCAGATCGGATTCGAAATTTGACAGCAAGTACACTATTACCACAAAATCCGTAGCTAGTAAAGTTACTGACTCAAATAATAAAAAGTCCGAAGGTAAGATTACAGAAAATGTAAGCAAAGATTCAGATTTGACTAGTAAAAAACTAGTAGGTGTCAAAAGATTGGCTAAGTGCAGCGAGGACACTTGGGAATTTAAATTTAGTGATTTGTATAGCGATAGCGATGAAGAAGTAGACGAGACCAATAGATTGATAGAGTTGAGAAGTACAGATTATTCAGATATAGTAGAATATAATATGAGAGTAATTGTAGCGTTGGCAGGCTACCCAAAGGAGAAGATGAGGCTGCGACACCTGGAGCTGTTTCAGAAATCATTGAACGACGTCATGGATATGCAGCTGAGGGCAAGCTTGTTGAAGAAGATGCCGACCTTCCTCGACCACTATTTAAATCGCGGTGCAATCGTATGTGTTTGTAAAGATTCGGATACCAGGGATTGGTTAATTCGGATTTCGCCTGGCCTGCAGGAGCGTATGTCTAATAAAATTATTTTGCTTAAAGCTAAAGTTAAAAGATTATGCTTAGGAATGATGAGGATTCCACATGCCTGTTGGCCGACGACGGCCCAAGATGCGTTCAAACTTTTGCAATATTTCAATCCTACGTTACGTACGAACTTGTGGCGGATTTACTCTCAAAAGTCTGTAAGCGATGTAGAGTGCACTTCTTTTTTATTGGATAGAGTTTCAGGCGAGATTGTACGAGGTCCAACATTCAAAAATATTATTGACTATAGTCTTATGGATTTTGAGTTAATCGGTTTTACGGAAATTTACTACGAGAATATTGAATGTGATATAGAGAATTTGCACAGTGTTGCGTCGAGAGTCAAATTACTAGAAGAATTGCGGTCTAATGAATCCACACCCCGAAACAACACAATCGAGAACGAAACCATGACGGTTGAAACTAAAAAGGTCGAACAAGAAAATGAAAATGAAGAAACTGAATCAGTAGATGTTGTAATGGAAGACATTGCTGACTCTCATTTGATTGGAAATAAACACGAATTAATTGAAAGTGAAACGCCAATTGACGAAATTAAAAAGGATTTGGAGAGTTCTTTACAGATTGAAATTTTGAAGAAACTAAAAGATGTTAAATATATAAGTGACAAAGACGAAGTTATAATTTGGTCCGAAGAAACTAATTTTTACGAAAGCGAACAGGAGGTAAACATACAAACTAAAGAATGTGAGAAGAATGATTTTCCCGTGTCTTCGGACTCAAATGATGTCCAAAAGGATGATATCTCGAAGTCGGGTTATATCGATTCCGAAACAAATGAATCGATTTATGAAAGCAAAGAAACTTTAATTAGTAGGAATAGTAATGTTAACATCGATAGTAACCGAGGTATGGCTTACTATCGACGGACAAATTATTTACACGTAGACAATGAACTGAAAACCGCCATAACTCTGGCAGGGTATCCACAGAACAAGTTAGAAGGGACGCACATTAGACGTTTAAAACAATTGTTTAAAGAATACCTTCACAAGGACATGAAGTCTCAGCGTTTTGCCAACTTAATTATACCCAAATTCCAAGACGTTTACCTGTCTAACGGTGCTGTTATATACGTATGTGATTGTCTAGAAACTAGGGATTATTTAACGGAGGTATTACCTAGATTTATAAATGCGACTGGGTTGAAGCTAGTTTTTAGAGACGTTAAAGATTTAGTTCGGTATACGAGAGTCGTGATGCGTTTGCCTGAAAAACTTGCGCATGTCGAGTCCATCGAAATTCTGCTCAAACTTGTTGTTGATTATCCGAATCTGAAACCGGATTGTTGGAAATACTATTCAGATGTAGCCGGAAAGCAAAAGAGACAATTTGGCATTGATCCTGAATCTTTAGGAGTTTTGAGAAGTCCGAATTTCAATCCAACATACGAAGGAGAAGTGATAAGTTTCAGAATTATTGATAGGCGCAAGCGTGATATTAGTTTCGATGAGTATACAGCCAATGAATCTGAAACTGGAAACGCACAAGATAAGAAAATGAGAGATAAGCTTTTGAAAAATATGTACTGTCCAATAGATCCGGAAATAATTAATGCCCCTATTACTCGTGTTAGAACTAATCACTATACAGATTTAATATCTGACGATTTGAAATTGTATGTAGGGCCATCCAATTACCCCGAGACTAGAATCGATGAAGCCATGTTCCATTCTATAAAAAGGACATTCGAAAACGTTATTCTGGACTCGGTGAGCGAGGCTAACATGGATTCGGTCCCGAAGATTCACGATATGTATCTGTTTGACGGAGTGATTTTCATAATTTGTAAAGATATGCTATCTCGACAATGTATAGAGAATTCATTGGATGTAGTCAATTCGAAACAGCAAATAAATTTGAAGGCGACCGAATTCCGTGGCGCGGTGGGTATTATAAGTATGACGGTAAAGACGGAGAAGGATACCGATGAAGTTATAGAAATACTGCAGAGGCAGAATCCGAGATTGCGAACGAAATTTTGGCGGAAAATAAGTACGGTTCGTAGTAAAAATAAACTGGATGTCGTTTTGCAGATCGACAAGTTATCAGCACAAGTTATAAACGATAAGGAATTCGATAAATTCATTGGAATTAACCCTGTCCAATTTGCATTGGGACATTTGCAATCTCTGCTTAAACCGAAAGCCAGTTTGGGAGAGCTGTCCAAGAACCGTGATAAGAAACCGGCGAAAAAAAAAACTAAAGCCTCCTTCCAATTGACAGACGTGGAAAAGAGCGAATCGCTAAACAAGTGTCACGATTACACCCAGGACAATAAAACTACCGAAATTAAAAACGAAATCAATGATGTCGGTGAACATACTAATGCTAAAGATTTAGATCCGAAAATCATAAACTCCGACTCGCCAAAATCTCTAAATGATTACACCTGTAATTTCGATTGTCGCGACGATTATTGCAAAATATTTTTGATGGTCCCGCAAAGTATCCTGCCTGAGAACAAGGACGATCTGAGCATTATATTCGATTTGTTGGAAGATAAAAATCCAGGCCTCAACACTGAACTGTGGCGGGTTTTAAGTGACACTCACTATTCTAAGGGAAAGTTTTCCATACTCATCGACAGGCAGTCCGCCTTGGTGATCAAAGGGAGAAATTTCGATTCGAATCTCGCTGGTGAGCAATTGAAGATTGTTTTGCAACGGTAAACCCATTACTACGATTAAACTGAGATATTCAGACGGATGTGGCTACCAGATTCTACGATTCAGGTTCTATCGGAATCATATCCTCCTCTATATCCATGAAAGTAAGGTCTAAAATAGAATTAGATTTTAGCATTATTTTCACATATTGTTAGTGCCAATTAGAATGTAAAGTACCATAATTTTGTACTTCATTGATTTGTTATATTAAGTCCTCTAGTAGATATACAATTTTAATCTTATTATTAGCATTACAAAGAATTTATTCAACTCAATTCAATTCAATTCAATTATTTTTAATCAAATTTTTAAAAAAAAATTTAATTTAATCAAATTCAAGAATTTATTCATTGACAATTAGAAAAAAACGATCACTAAAGACATACCGCACCAGTGTCTTTTGCTTTCCATCTGTTTGTCTAATACCATAGACACTAGATGTCAAATAAGCACCTATAAATAGTTTTTAATGGCGTTCAATAAAAATATGGCCGACATATTCGAGTTTGGGTAGAAGTTAATGGCCATTCATGACCGGTATATTGAACAAAACAAAATAAACCCACCTCGACGGTTCCATCTAATGGAATTGTATATTATAGTAATGCATATTTTGATACGACATTCACTGATATTCCAGAGCAATGTTATACCATATAGTCCGGTGACGTTACATAAAATATCACTAATTCTAAGCGATACATGTTTCGCCTGCTTAACTAATATTATAAAATCATTTTACTCTTATGATTCGTGTTCTACTATGTATTTTTTAATCTATATAATTAATAATTTATTATGTGAATCAGTTAAACGCATTCATGCAAGCGCATGCCTGGAATATTCGATCGTTACGTAACACCAAAGCGTGGTCTCCGTACTTACGGCCTCATCATACTCTGTTGTGACGTCATCGCGTGTTTTTGTTGGCTTTTGATAATAATGTGTTGTATGTGTTGTATTTTTTTGAACGTGTTTTTGGCTAAATATTTGTTTTCGTGACGTAAGTTTTGTTATAATTTGTCTTTATTATTATTATTATTACTATTCACTTTGGTTATTATGTTTCATTGAGTTTTGCTTGTTTTTTGTTGCTAGCGTGCTATGTTAATTGTGACTTTTTATTAAATTTCAAAAAATAAATGCATGGCTTTTTTTATATTTATTTGTCGTTAAATTTCTTTTCGATCTATAGTTTAATATGCTGGATTGTAAGAAAAATACCTTCATTCAAAATATACTCGAGCACTGTGGTTGAGGATGCACCAGGATCGGGCGCTAAAATATTTCGCTACAATTATATAAGCCTTGATAGGAATAATAATGTTATGGGACCAACACGCAGTCACCCGGCCTCAAGTTCACATCACGCGTTCGTCGTGGATGGGCATGACCCGTGACCCAACTCCGCGTCATTTATCAAGGGCCTCACGGGCTTAGCTAGAAAGACTGTGAGATCCACATGTGATACAAATGAAGCACTAAATTATGACAAGCTCTAGTATTTTCGTACGTATTTGGATACTTACATTCAATCCTTCTTGTATCCAGCGAAATATTCCATTGTCAATTTTGAAGGGCAGCGTACTATTATAAAAGTTGATTTGTATATAAATATGAAGGAGCGTTGACACTGGAAAATGTTTTTAATTTAAGGTCACGACTATTTCCTATAAACATAGGTTAGAGACTAAGAATTTGTGCGAATTTTTATCGCCTTTTATTATCATTATTATCATTATATTGGTATTACGTCATAAACATTTTAATATAGTGAACTGGCATACAATATATCTAGCAACCCATGCAGATATGCCAGAAAGCTTAAGGTGCTCGATAGTGACGTCATCCCAGTGAATATGTTTTCGAGTATCTTATATAAATTAACTTCACGCTTGTGTCCCCGAAGAGGTAGACCGAAGAGTGTAATTCACTTCCACGTTTTATCAGGCAGGTATACGTCTCACTCCGAGCCACTGCTGGAATATCTAAGTTAGAAAGATCCAATAGTGATCGACTCGGAATTTCAACTCAGGACGTATCAATAGGCAGTCGCGCTTCCAAAGAGCACGATCATCAAGGCAATCGTATGTTTATATTTTTCTCATATTTTTCCCGGCAACGGGCAGACCGGCAACCTGCGGTACACTATATATACCTTGTTAAATCTTGCAACATTCAAAGAGGGCCCAATACATTGTGAACTTTGAAAGTTCTCTTTGAATATTCGGAAAGTAACTCACTCCAGATTTTATAAGCTCGTGAATCTTAGATATTTTTACATTGTATTGACACATCACACCATCGGCCTGTCTTAGTTTATTGCTGAAAAATAGTCGTGCTTGTACACTTTCATAGAGAAATTGTAATTGTAAACCCCACTGGGCGACTTGGGAAATGAAGATCGAAGCTTCACCGCACCGCCTACGCTGTTTTACTTTACACTTAATATTAGTTCATCGCACATAAGAGGTTCTTCGACTTCTTCAATACACCGCTCGCTTTGCGTCGGTAAAATTTTCTAGCGCCTTCTATAGGTGCCTTACTTTGGATAAATGTTCATTGTCTATTTTTAACGCGCCATTAACCATTCTACTTGTTCGCCGAGTCAATAGCTGATCGCGAGTGATCAGCCATTGTGGTGAAAGGATTAGTCGCAATATCCAGGGTGCGCAGGGCAGTGCATGTTCAAACTCGATCAGACGTAGTCGCCGACAGAGGAGCCTCCTTTCGTGCACCCCACGCTGTATCCCATTTCCTAATAGAAACTCATGTTTGTTATGAAATATTACGAAGCTACTCAATTTCGATTTTATTAGCTTAAAGTTTCAAACACCTTGGTTGGCAACGATCAGTGTGCAGGCAATGTGAATGTCACAGCGGACGATACCCGGGCTGCAGCGCACGCCGAGGCAGTGGTGCGTGGTGTGCGGCTCGCCCGCCGCGCTCTACTGCGCGCGCTGCGAGCTGACTCCGTACTGCGGCGCCGACTGCCAGCGCGCCGACTGGCTCAACCGCCACCGGGCCGTGTGCCACAACCTCGTGCGGTGAGCGCTTCGCTCTTTTCTTGTCTGTTGGATAGGGATCTTTTCTCCGAATATGAGTGTTAACATAACCTTTACTGACTTACTGCTTAGCTATTATTATTATATCATGGAAGTTCAGTAAGGTCCAGTTCCAATAGACTGAGAACAGTAAGTGTCCATTATTTCCATCCTTATAGAACCGACATACTTCTTCTACGATTATGATTTCCATAATTTATTTATTCCTATCCGTTTCAATCACTTATCGCTTCGCTAGATGGCGTTACCGGTTTAAGACTTGGATTTCTGAATCCGCATATTGGATAATAATGAATGTCCGTGTCCCTTTGTAGCTTGTCCAGTCCGCACAAGACGATGGAGAGTACCCGTGATCCGGAATCGAGAGGCTTGCGCAAGGCTGAGGATATTAGTGACATGGAACCCAGGTACGTGATTATCAATAAAACTCTTGATTTTGTGTCAAATTTATAATAAATTGTCAGACGATATTGCTAAAATATCCAGTACTTTATTCAGCAATCAATGGAAAATTTTGTTAACGACATTCATTTGTAACTAGAATGGGTTCTTATGGAATTATTATTTTATATAGTTATATCATCTTCGTCGAGACATCATCTCCCTATTTAATTTCACTGCTGGACATAGGCCGCCATGGCCTCATGGGCCTCGGGCCAGGTGGGATGACGATCTGCGAAAGGCTGCAGACAGAAGCTGTAGGCGGCAAGCCGAGAACAGGGCGCAATGGCGCTCTTTGGGGGAGGCCTATGTCCAGCAGTGGACTGAGATAGGCTGATGATGATGATCATGACACAGGCCACCCCTAAGTAGATTTTATCCAAAATTTCCAAGCTGGGAATCGTCGGTGTTTAATAAATTATATATTTAATAACTCTGTACAATTCACAGCACCGCACCGATGGCTCCTCTTCGCAAGCCCCACTCTCCGGCCACTCACAGCGCCAAGCGTGAGCCGGTGCCGCAGCCAAAGCAGGTATCAGCAGGGATCTACAGTTTTCTCCTTCCACTGTCGGGCACGGCACCCCTTTCAGAGTGAGGCGGCTTGAGGCCATAGTCTGCATGTAAAAAAGCCTAGTAGAACTTTTAGTAATAATGATAAGTAATAATATATGTTTTAATTGGTGATCGCGGCTCAGAAAGTCGCGCAAGCGCAGAACAACGGGGACGGCCGGCCGACGCCCAGTCTGCGCGGCCACCGCAACAACGGCGGCGCCCCCCGGCAGGACAGGAGGTCCATGAACACTTCTAGAAAGGACGAGAACAAAGCTGCCAATGGTTTGTGTATTGATGTTCATAGTCATAATGGTTTGTTTATTTGTAGGTAAGTGACACAAGTTGTTTCATTATATACAGCGGCAATTGGGCTGTGATAGTGTCCATGATGGCATACAAATACTTTTTACTTATTGAAATTTATTATATTAAAAATTAATTATCATATACTATTGCAATATTTCATTATGAAAATGATTTCATGACTGCCTTGTTGGTCAGTTTGGTTGAAAACGAAACTGCCGATCAAGAGCCCTCGGGTTTAAGTCATAATGGCACAGTGGTAGTTTAACACAGCTCTAAAACTTTGCTCGTCCACCCCTGTAACATGATCGTAATAAAACAATGCTTACAATCTGATTGCAGACGACCAGTCGAACTTCGATTGGAAACAGTACACTCAAAGCCCGAAACGGACCATGGCAGCATCCAAGCCAGTCAGGAACGAGACACCTAAGGAAGCATCGGCCAACAAGGAGCCAGCACCGGCCATCAAGGAGCCCGCACCCGTTTCTACTGCTGCCACAAAGAGCCAGCAGGAGACCGCGCCGGAGCCCGAGGCGGCGGCACCGGTGAAGACTGAGTCGCTGCCGAAGGTCAAACCACCTGGCTCCTTGAGTGACGTGCTGCCCGCAAGGAAAATTGTGCCTAAACAGTGAGGAAATAATGTGTACTATGGCTATTTTCTAAAATAATATATGACAAGTATAAGGATTGGGGGAAAGGATAGAAACATAGCACTAATATTTTTATTGGTCCATACATGTAAAATCTCAATAAAATTAAAATGGGGGGGGGGGAGTTCATTAACAATGGAACAAAGATGTCAACCATTGTTGACTCTAAATGGTTACTACCTCTAAATGGTTAATGGTCTGACTCTAAATTGTTAATATCACTGCATTACCCATACAATTATATTAGGAGTAAGGCACTCAAGTAAGACACTGAATAAATATAAAGGCGCTAGGCTACCACTGCCTGTATTGTACGCGGTACGAACCACACGAGCGTGTCAGGTACCTGATGGAGACGCTGTCGGCGGGCGACACGGCCATGCTGTCGGTGGACGCGCGCGCCGCCGACTGCCGCACGCAGCAGGCGGGCTACGTGTGCCTCAGCATCAACGAGCGCAGCGAGCCCGCCTTCCAGCGCCTCTGCGACGAGTTCGCGCAGCTGTGCGCCCTCGACGACCGCCAGCACACGTCAGTATGCGTCATATCGGTGCATGCGCTCTAGGCGCCCACACAGTCCACACAGGCCGCTCCCGTACACCAGCGGCCCGCTGAGCTCGGCGGTCAGCTCTGTCTCCGGCTACTGTCGGCCACTTAGCTTATCTCGCTACTCCAGCTGTGTTCGACATGTCGTGTGTTGCCATTTAAATGCTCTGGTGAAGTTTAATATGATGCGGTAAATTGTTTCGTTGTGTAGTGTGGCTAATTTGCAGACAAACTATTAATCGATCGTTTAGGTGTTGCTAGTGTAAAAAATGAAACGATGAAGTAAGCTATTATCTTATAACCTATTAAATATTATAAGTTCACGAGGTTAAGTATAATACCACTAAATTATATTCCATCAAGCTTATTTTGCTGAATTTATTCCGCCCTACATAGTCAAAGGCAAAGATTTGAAGGTGACATTTTTCAAAATGGCGGTTATATTCTTTGACAAAGAAGGGAATTCCTGGACGTCTATTTTTCGCGAATCCTAGAAGATATTGATGAAGACAAAAGACTAAACATGTACTTAGCAGGCCAGTGAGTTTAATCTTCACCTACATTCCGCCATTAGCCGATATATTGACTATATATCAGCTAGCGGCTAATGGCTATTCAAAAAAAGAATGGCGGTGATTGTTCGCCGCAGGCCGTCGCCGGGGGAGTGTTTCGCGTACTTCGAGGCGGCGGAGGACGCGTGGTACCGCGCGCGCTGCCTGTCGGCCGCCGCCGCCGCGCTCGTGGACGGCAGCCGCGTGGTGCCGCTGGCCGCCGGCACGCGCTGCCGCGCGCTGCCCGCCGGCTACGACGCCGTCGCCGAGTTCTGCTGCGTGCTGCAGAGCGGCAACGTCACCGTGAGTGCCTGCCGCGCGGATGTTTCGTGCGGGTTTCAATAGGAATAACTTTTGTCGTGTTTATAATAGAAATTGGCAATATCCATATTCGGCTGTGTACTATGCGTAAGTAAATGTTTAAATGTAAAATAATTGTTTTTCACTATCGATAACCTTTTGACAGTTGGGAGAAAGCCTCAAAGCGACGCTGCTGTCGAAAACGCCTACCGGCTACCAGGTGGCGCTGGAGAACGCCGAGACTAGCGTTTCATTGGGTGAGGGCGAAGTCTCTCGTTGGTTGCCTGAGGTGGAGTACCCGAAATCAGTTGGTGAGTGTAAAATTTTGTTAGGTTTTCGTAATGAATACATTTAGCATTTTATTATACTGCATTAAGTTGTGAATATATGGCCATAAATAGTTAAAATTACAAGGCTAAATACATTGACGACACGTTTGCCAATTATATAAAAAAACCTATTTTTCATATGATTTATTTATTTATATCTTTTCCACTTAGAATGTCAGAACTTCGTCAATGGAAAAGTGGTCAGAAGGGCCCAACTCCACATGTATAAACCATTTTGAAAACACTCCTCGACTAAAATCTAATGATTCTACGAGAGTTTCAAGCGCGCCCTGGTCTGAGAAGAACTCACAACAAACTCAGCCGGGTATTTTTTATTGTGATCTCTGTTTCACAAACGCACGTCAGTGACGTCATAGAATTAATTACCTGTATACGTCATTTATAGCCTTTTCTATGGTCCCAGCTCCCACAATCCCGGACCTGGTGCGCCCTGACGTGGTAAACAACTCGAAGGTTTTCCTGGTGGAGGCTTTGTCGCTGGAGAAAGTGCTCGTAAGACTGGCCGACAACGAGACCACGAGGCAGTTTGACAATATACTGGAGGATATCGTCATGTATGGAATGAAGGGTGATTAGATTTTATGTAACTTTGTTTGACTGCTTTCCTTGTGTACATATGTTACCAGATAATTTGTCTGTTAAGAGGGTAGCGATTCCCGGACCCCGATTCAAATTCTGGAGCATATCTCGTCGATAAACGTGCGTTCTAAGGTTTGGTTTCAAATCGTTATAGGATGAAAGAAAATATTGTAAAGAAATGTGACTAGCTTAGAATTTATAAATTATAAAAAGTATTTATTAGAGATGTGTGAACTTTGCCGACCCGCGCTTGACCGGCGCGACGGACTGTCGGCTTCGCTCTCACGTCCCGAGCCCAGAGCCGCGGTCGGAGGCCGTGACGCGCGTGCGTGTGCGCGCAGCCAAGCCGCTGGCGGAGGCGCCGGCGGCGGGCAGCACGGTGCTGGGCGTGTACTCGGACGGGCTGCACTACCGCGCGCTGTGCCGCCGCACCAGCGTCAAGCTCGACAAGTACCTGCTGGAGTACGCCGAGTTCGGTGAGCGGCCGCCGCCCCTCGGACCCCGCCCCCGCCCCCGCTCTCGCCCTCGCGTTCGCTGTTCACGTCTAGACATTCATACATCGTCATTTAGTGATTTCATTGCCGGGCTGTACTCTTTTCAGCAGCCCACCTTTTAAGTAGGTAGCCAATATAAAAGAAATGTAATACGTTTATTCACTCAATGATAGTACTTTATATTATCACATGATGGAATATATAAATATTATAAATCTATACCTGTTCGAACTATTCACAGAAATCTGAGGTTGCACTGAAAATCACAGCCACTAGTTTTGCACAGGGGAAGCTGAGTGGCCCCTACCTTTCCATACCTTTTTGTTTTTTGTTTCATTTTAATTTTTTTTTTTTTGTATATCTTTTATCTTTTGTACTTTTTTTATTATTTTATATTTGGATGGAATAAAGATTTTCTTTCTTTCTTTTTTCTTTCTAACTTTTTTTGTTAATACCAACAACCTGAATATATTGGTACTTTCATTTCTGTAGGCAATTCTGAGATAGCTCACCTGGCCAACCTGTACTCGTGCCCGCCGGAGCTGAGCCTGTCCAGCAAGCCCACGCTGGTGTCGTCGGTGAAGCTGCAGACCACGGCCAACGCGCTGAGCGACGCCGCCATGGAGTACCTGGAGAAGATACGAGAAAACAATGAGGAGTTATTACTGGTCGGTTATTGTATTGAACTGATGAAAAAACCTGATCATTACGGCCTATGTTGGGGTTATGGATGTATCTCCCATTTTATCTGATCACATGCACCTTGTTGATGTGAGTGTAGAATTTTCTATATGAGTATATCTGTATATGTACCGTGGCATAAAACTAATGTTCCTTTGAAGAGGATAATTAACACTACGTCCTCGACCCACCTGTCTCAGTTGCTAATAATTAATACTTTAACATCTGAAAAGGTGCCCTGTATATCTAAACTGGAAGAGAGAGCAAGAAATTACTTAATTAGGCATTTATTAAAAATACTTTATTGTTTTTAGACTTCTGTCTTAAACTATTTATATGTTGTGTTGAATGTCATGTGATTTGTTTTTATTAAAAATGCAAAATATCTCGTTGCTCCAACAGACGATAACGAGCGGTGCCAAGAGCGGCCCCACGGGCACGGAGGTGAGCCTGGTCGTCGCCAGGAACAAGGAGTCCCTCAATAAGAAGATCACCGAGCTGTGCACCCCCGACTGGAGGAAGCTGGAGGAGAGCGGTGGAGACGTGCTCAGTTAGTTGACCACAGTTAGACATGGTACTCCGTTAGAGTTACCACCAGCTAAAAAGATTGCATCTACTTCTGCTGTTCAGCAGCAGTGCAGTACCACTTAGAAAATCTAAGTTAAAAAAATCGTAGTGTTGGCCTTGGGGTTTGCATCTAGAACGTCACGATCGATAATGATCTGGTAATAGGCCCACCGCCTATTACATAGTGGGACGTAAACGTAACTGGTGAATCGTGGGAATGTTCTGCATTCTTCTGCCTACCCCTTCGGGAATTATAGGCATGAAGTTACTTTAACCTACATGTATTAACGATTTGTATAAAATTTCCATGAGCAGACAGCGAGGTGATAATGGACGAGCACCTGGAGTACCTGGAGCTGCCGGCGGACGGCTGCGAGCTGGACGTGCTGGACGCGAGCGCGCTGGGCTGCGGCACGGTGTCGGCGTGCGAGCTCGGCGTCGAGCACGCCAAGTACGTGCACGGGCCGCTCACGGACAGGGTCAGTACCTGCACTGTGCTCGTCGCGGTCGGTCTGCTGCAGCTGCACATGGCCGATCAACTGCACTTTACACCTTTACTTCTGCAGTGTAGTACACTTCTCCAATTCATTTGTTATGTTACACATTGTACCAAGGACTAGGGGAGACTTTTGCCGTAGACTTGGTGCGAGTCTATATTTCGAACTACTACTAAGAGTTTCAAGTTAGACAAACACAGTAAGCCTGACTTGGCATTTTAACCCAGGATCTCTCGATTACCAGATATTCTTGCACCCAACCACCCTGTGAGGTGATCAAAGATTGAGATAGAATGACTATGTGGTATATTCTAAAGGTCTGTATGTGATGAGTGTTGGTGGTCAGCCCTTAGATCTGAATGCCTTATCCTGCTATAATTTATTACTATTTGAAGCACAAACATGTTTGGAAAATGTTATAAGTGCAGATGTACAGTGGAGAGGGTGTATTGTTATTGAAAAGGACGGTTAAATTAAATATTGATGAATAAATGTATGTTCTCGTTGTTTCACAGATGGCAGAGTACTGTGAGAGCGACCTCGCCAAGGATCCCTATTTGCCCAAGCTGATGGAAGTGTGTATTGTGCATTGCCCGGATGGTGAGTATATTATGTGTGCTTCAAATTTTTTTATTTTTGAATTTACACCTCTTCTTTCGGCTACCCTGTAATTCTTATTCTCTTTGATATTTTTTTTATCATCATCCCTTACCTGCTCTCCGTCTTTATTCATTATTCTCTAACCCTGCATCTTTTTTCCCTTTTCCCCTGCTAAGGTCTATCACTTTTCTCCCCCTTCCCTCTGGTCTATTTATTCGTATGATGTTTAAGAGTGGTCTGTCGCAGCCGAGCCGCAGTGGTACCGCGCGGTGCTGGCCGAGCACAAGGCGGGCGAGCCGCTGGCGCGCGTGTGCTTCGTGGACTACGGGCACATCGACAGCGTGCCCGTCGCGCGCCTGCGCAAGATGCTGCCGGAGTTCGTGCGCGACACGCCCGCGCTCGCGCTGCACGTCGAGATCAAAGGTAACGGGCCGCGCGAGCACGCGCGAGCTGTACGGTAGACCGTTGGTGTACGAGAGAGGAGGCACGAGTAACGGGCGCGCGTGCGTGCTGCGCAGACTTCCCCGCGGAGCCGACGGAGGCGCAGCTGGCGCGCGCGGCGCGGCACCTGCGGCTGGACGGCGCGGGCCGCGGCCGCCTGCGCGCCGAGCGCTGCGCGCGCAAGACGCGCGGCGTGTACGCCGTCAGCGCGCCCGCGCTGCTGGCCGCGCTGCGCGACGACTAGCCGCCCGTCCTCGTGACATTTTTCGTGGATCTGATTAATCTGTATTATTTTCAAAATTGACACAGCGGGGTTACAGCTGTCCGCCGCGACATACTTCGTTTTTAATTTTGCTTATTGTTACTCTATTTCATCGTTCGGTTTCGACTTTAATTTCAAGGACATAGTCGCAGTATTTATTACTGCTCAGTTGAAACTCCATGTCTCACTAGATTTCTTCATTCATCAATCTTTTGTATACCTTTTGAGATTTTTTATATATATACATACGTATTAAACTATATACTCGCATATATTTATAATTAAATAAACATTAATATGAGCGTTTTGTAAGGGGATACATGCGCAAATCTATCTAAACCACTAGGAGTGCGTCCAGACGGGCGCGATCGAAATGCCGAATTATAGTTACAAGGAAACTTTCTACTGAACGAAACCAACACAGGGTAAAAGATATATTTACCTGCTGCGATCTGATGGGAGAATGTATGAGGTCGAGGGGCGTCCGTCTGACGGATGTGATACGTCATTCAGTCGGTGCCTGGGCAGGCGTTACGCGATCGTTCAGATCGATCAGATCGGTCGAGACAGCCCGTGTAAATCTGGAGACACCTTTGGTTTGGTAGAGGCCAGTGCATGTGGCAAGTATTACTAAGCGACTTAATATATCGACGCGTAGAACAGATTGGCTATGGCGAATTTATAAAGGTCCTTTCGCACAGACCGGCCGAGAGAGCAGAGGTTTTTATTACATTTCAAATTGAACTTGGCACATTTCAATAAAGTATATTTTCACATTACAATTTCAACGTGTCGTCGTAACGCAACCGACGTGGACTAGGTGCCGGCCGGCTCGCACTGGATCGTAGATATCGCCCGACACCACGCAATAACTTAATACGAAGCAAAAAAGAGTACATTCTTTACACATATTTTATTCTGGACTTTGACAAATTGTTCAACAGAACTCGGACCCCGTCGAAAGGTACTGGCTTATCTTGGATTTAAGAAATTTCAGACTTTATTTAAATGTACTAAAGTTCTATTCTAAATACCATATGCTAAACATGCTTATAAGGATCGCTAGACCGACGCGCACCTCGTGCCGCTCACCCCTCTGTACGACAATATTTTGTCAATGAACACTATATTCATAGTTTTTGCTATGCTCATAACATTTCACCCTCGTCACACTTGTTCCCCGACACCTGCCACCCCCAGCCCGCGCGCGCCCGCCGGCGGTCGCCGGGCGTCCGAGTTAGTGGTTAAGGTGACCGTTTGACATTACGTTATTACTGATGTATTTATAACTTCATTGCTGACGGTGTAAAGGTGTTAAGTTTGTGCGCTAAAATATAAAAAAAATATATTTTTAATGTTAATTTTGTATTTTTCGTTTCGGTGAGTTGGAAAAAAAATGTTATTATTCACCGACGCCGCCCTCTCCGTACTGTCGCGCGGCCGGCGGACAGAGTTCGTGTTGTGATGTTGCACTCGTGCGAGGCGCGTGGACCAGCTTGCAGCTAGTGAATATAGTGTTTGTCATTGAAACAGTGCCATCTATTAGGTACTTACTCTAACTATAAATGTGATTATTTGATAATTTATATGATTTGTTATTTATAAAAAAAAAAAAATCGCAGAAAAAATATAAGTTTAGTAATCGAGATAAAATCTATCCCATAATTTGAGTTGAACCAAAGAATACATGTCTATAAAAGAAAGAGTTAGTTAGTGTATTGTGTGGGGAGAGGTCGGTGGCGGCGTGAGACCTGCAAGTTTGTGGGCGGGGCCCCGGCCGGCGCAAGGAGACGGATTGTATAAAATAAAAAAATGAAACACTCGACATTTTAAAAAAATATTCGTGCAGCCAACCGTAGCAACGCCAAATAATAAAGGTCAACTAAGTGCCAGCATCAAAGAACATTTGCAAAAATATTTAAAAAACAGGTATTTTAAATTTTTTTCAATGCTAAATTGTTTATTTACGGCGTCATAATTCAGATTAAATGCTATATGTGCAACGTTTATTACTACGTTAATAAAATCAATTCATGACAATAGCATTGTTTACCAAAAAAAAAAATTTTGACGCATTCGCTGCTTTTAAGTAATGTATCAATATTCGGGGCGCAGGCCGCGGGCGGCGGCGCTCGTCGCGCGCGCCTTGGCTCGGGACATCAATATACTCGTCCATAATGCAGTCCATCGTTTCCACTGTGGAGCGTACACGAGTATAATAAATATTTTGACCACTTATTTGACGTTTCTTTTTCGTTGGTGAACAATTGCTCCTGTGGCTACCACTTCGGGGATTGTGGGCGTGAATATATAAGTAAGGCTTATGGGAGGCGTTAAAAATATACACGTGCACAGCTACGCATAAAAGAAATGATTTGTCCTCCTCGCCGCTGAGGTGTCACCTCCACTCATTGCTCTTCGGCCCGGCGCTCTCCGGTGGGTCTGGCTCCTGACGCGCAGCGCCTGCGCTGTCCACCGCGGCCGATGCCTTGCTGTGTTTTTCCTGTCACGAGAGAATTCTCGTGACAGAAAAATACAGCAATCGGGTATTCCTTGCTGCGCAGCGTACAGTGGTCTCTTGACACCCGCAGAATAATTAGAAAGTTCTTGCAAAGTGGACCTGTCGCATATGTCACAGTGAATCTGTCCTACTGTCCATTTTTTAACGTTGTGTTCATGCAAACTTTCTGTCGTCTCGGTCTTGAAGTCAAAGTGAAAATCATTTATTTTTAAAGGGTTTGCGCAATCACATATAATCATCATTACAGATACGTTTACGTCAGTTCGGACCGCGCCCACAATTGAGAAGAACTAATAAGCAACTCAGTGGGGTTGTCAGGTTTTTGTGCAGACTATACCTGTATTTTCGGATTTTTGTTCTAGTTGCGAGCTTATAAAGTTGCAGGTACGAGTACGATAAGAAAATTCTTAAATATGTCCCAATATTTTTTTAATTCATTTTTATGTAATCTTCAGTTAGCCTTTGCTTAGGAGACTTTAGGTTTACTTGAGCCCTCTCCATTATTACATTAGTCATATCTGACGATAATTTGGTTAAATACCAAGATACGACACTCTTTTGATCGCCTCTTGATAAATGGCGACGATATATATACAAACATTCATACTTGTACATATTTTGATGTGCATATTAAATAATTTATATTTCTTGTATCACGTACACAATGTGCTAACTAGCATCTAACAATATCGCAAGATTTGTCCTGTGATTATGGATGTCGTGTGGACCCGTGCACCACCTCGCACTGGACTCCACAGCCGAGGCGCGGCGCGAGGCTCGTGGTGAAGCCGTAATAATTTTTTTGTTGTTTGTTTTTTTTATTATAAGCGTCCAGTGTTATTGTTACATGCTTTATTGCTGTTTAACATTGATTTGTTTGACATTTTACTTTTTGAATGACATGAGACATAATGTGCGGTTTCATTCCCCACCACTGGCGGGCCGCTGCGCGCCGGGCCCGGTGGCACACGTGGACATGTGAAATACGAGGTAATTTGTATGCATCAGTATACAGGCTGAATATTTTTTGTGACTCCTTTTTCTAATAGCGGTAAGCAGAGACTGAACTCTCGCCTTTAGGTTTTTTTATACTCGGAATAATGGGTCAACATTATCATGTTATTTTGTTCATAATTCTCTGACTTATTTTTGTTTGTTTTTGTCATCATTCATAGCCTGTTCCCGTCCACTGCTGGACGTAGGCCTCTACAATAGCACGCCACCGAGCTCGACCTTCAGCTCTGCAACCAACCGCTGCCAGACACATTCTTGTAAACCAAACATAAGAATTTTGATCTAGAATATTCCACTAGGGGGAAAGGTTCCCAAAACACTGGCAGCATTACCCCGCTGACGGTTATAAGGCTGAGCCTCATGCACATTGTGTATTGACACCTGTCAAAAGTATATCAGTAGAAGTGTTGTAAGGCCTTGAAAAAAAGAACAGTAAATCAAATCAAATAATGCTTTATTCAAATAATGTTTTTCAAGAACTTTTGAAAAATTAAAGAGTACGGTTAACAAAAAGAACATTGATTAAAACGTTTTCCTTCTCCGTTGTGCGACTAATTGCATATATGCTTAAAAATGTATTAGA
>DWEI01000762.1:0-19529 GCA_018245875.1 Mysoria ambigua
GATCCTCTGCCTTCCTCATCCAGTGATTACCGGCGATCCTGCGAATGTCGTCGGACCAGCGGGTCGGAGGTCGGAGGAGGTACTTGGTGATTCTATATACTGATTTACAGGTTACGAATTACGAGATTCCTGACCCGGAGAAACGTTTTACAAGCGTGAATATTTGGACTCTATCAAGGTGTGAGTGCTTCACACTAACATATTTCTAGAAACGTCCGTATCTACGTAGCTTATCAGCCGTCGGGTTACTGTAGTACAAGGTCTACTAGTTCAGGATCATTGGCGGTATGCGAAGCTGTTCATGACACTCCTATTGTTATAAAAGACATGTTGTATAAAACATGTAGCTGGCATAAAATCTGGGGGGGAGGGCGCGAATTGCCTAATTTTATACTAATTTTGCATGAATTAACGCCTATATTATGAACACATTGTGGCTGTTTCTATATTGAGGCCGCCGGATGTGTCGGAGATAAGTGGAGCACATTTGAATTATAAGATTAATGAGGTTTTAGTTTCTCGCCGCGGTACGCATACATTGAATAATAATGTGTCCCGAATAGTACAATATTAATTAAGAAACAAAATTGATTAGACATTAAAGTTTTATCATCGATACTCGGAAACATTTGTAATCGGTATTGTTATTAAGGAGGTAACGATGAATTCGTTAAATTCGCACGAACTTCAAATGTAGATAGCACAGAACACCTTCAGTTAACAATTTTGTTAGCGCTGTCATAATTTTATGCTTGAACAAGGATACACAAAAACTTGATGTCTGCCTATCCCATTACAACCTAGCGTGGTAATATAGTAATAACAACAACAATAAACAAATTCTATATACGATTGATGAACAAAACAATTGTGTGGCTAATCAGAAGTCATGGGACGACGCGCGTAAGGGCCGACTAACATGTCGGTAGTGGCGCGGTCTCCTTGACGCGGCCGTTATCCTCTGACCGCGATACGAGACTCGCCGCGGCCAGTACTTCAGCTCACGCGTACATATATACGTAGGTAAATTCAAAGGGCACACATGTCAATTTTCATCTCAAATTATATAAATAGTACAAATTTTTATACATTTTGAACAAATGTTTCGTATTTTGTAACATATTTTTTTAACTGTCGCGTTGGTTACATTGGTTGCAAATGCGACTGCCAATCAGGAGATCCTGGGTTCAATATCTGATCGGGGTCTGTTGGATTTTTCTAAGATTTCCTCGTAGTGGCTCGGAGTATGAATATCTGCCCGGTTTGTGGCATTAGATTCACCATCTATACAATAGTGGGACGTAAACGTGACTAGTCAACTTTGGGAGTATACCACATTCCTCTGCCTTCCCCTTAGGAGATTGTAGGCGTGATGTTACTTTTTATAATATAGAATGTCACCAGCCTGTCGCAATACGGAATATGGCCCTCCTTGGAAGGAATTTTCTGCACGTTATCCCCACCCCACGCATGTATGTTCAGGATACAGGTTCACAATGGTTTTGTTGATGAAACTGACAATATTATCCCGTCTAATGACGTTCTCTCCCATTCAATCCTGGCTAACGTTACAGCGTGTACAGGTGCACATAGTGCGATACAATAATAGAAATACTTATATATGTTCATTACGCATCATATAGATAAATATATCTATGACGCGATGTATCCGACGATTGATAATTTCCAACCGAAGCGAGCGCTATGTCACGCGTCGTGCTTGTTCGAGTGTCTAACATGTTTGTCGGTCTGCGTTCGCCTTGACGCGGCCGTTATCCTATGACCGCGATACGACACTTATCGCCAGAGTCGTACCTTTACCTACGTGTACAGATATGCGCAACGGCGTTACGTATTTTATTAGTCAAGGGGTCATCGGTTGATTGGTTGCGAGCGGCAGGGCTGATCGAGAGGTCTTAGTTTCTTTTCTAACTCAGATTAAACTATAATGTGCACGTTCTATAACTAAGATATACTATACTTATAGTTTAAGATATATTTAAACTTATTTTTTTCCGAATTGTAATTAAAATAGCGATTTTGCAATAAAGTATACATGTTTTACAATATTTGTATATTTTTTACTATACACAGACTCTTTACGTTTTGTGTTTTATCAGAATTAAAATAAAACTAAACTATCAGTCTTATAAATATTATATAAGCGCAGACGTGTTTTTTTTGTATATTTTACACGCTTATTTAAACTGGCTCTGGCCGTAATAAATCAATCAAGATGAAGTGAGCCGGTGTATATTTTTTAGTCAATCCGATACGATCATATAATTAATTGGCCGTGGAGGCCCAAGATATACGGTGACCACGGAACAATTAACAAACAATATTATATTTTATTAAATACATCTAAAACTAGACCTGTACATTAGTAATTAAAACTCATTTATCAAAACCGACGCGACGTTTGAAATGAATTAATATTAAAAATATGACACGTATCAGATCTGTACACGACTGTACCTTTGAATGTTTACTTGAGTTTGTGTGCATTCAATGGTCGAGAATTCGAGATAAAACTCCGTTCCGACGATCCACGCGCGCCGTTTAATTTTAAAAACACATCTATTAATAGAATGACAATCTTGCTCAGGTGTGTTTGTGTGTGGATTGTCACGTTACTGTATTATAATATATCTTATCTACATCGATAAGAACCTAATAAGGAAAACTATAGATTCATTGTAAATACCATTATTTAATATTTACAATAGTACTCTGTAATAGTCCGCTGTAGTAATTGTATCATCAAATTGCAACATTATATTATTAAGAGCTCATTAACCTATCAATGAGATGACGGTGTAGTAATGCTTATATCGTCACTCGTGAAAGAAAAATTGACAAATAATGAGAAGATTCTAGTTTGTTTTCTATAATTTGATTTGTAATTAAATGTGTTTTTAAGTTACACCACGGTTGTAAAGAGCTTAAGTATGTGTATTAGTATAGTATCACGTCAGGTCCCTTAAGGGGTAAACAGAGAACACTAAATATCAAATAACCAAATATAACTAATCTCACAGATCTGACATGCCACTTCTAAATGCATCGCTCTCTTCAATAAATAATGTGTACATTAATATAATATGCAGTTTGCGAATGGGGCCATCTCCGGAGCCCGTCATAGCATTTGATAATAATGATTATTATAAACGCATTGGCGCCAATAAATACAGCCTCGGTTATATCGTAGGCGGCCACGTGGGAGTACTGCGGATTTATTTACGGTCATACCAAATTATTGATTCCACTCAACTCATCTAAGTGCAACATATTTATTATGCTTATTTCCTTGCTTTCTATGTACATGTAAGTAACATAACGCCTGTCCTCTCCGAGAAGGTAGGCAGAGAAGTGTAGTACACTCACACGAATCACCGGTTACACATAAGTCCCTGTATGGAATAGGTGATGAGCCTATTGCCACACGCCGGGCATAAATCCGGACCTCGTGCCACCACTAGCAATTTAAACTAGATATTTAACTTCACGCCTGTAATCTCCGAAGAGGTAGGAAGACGAATGCAGAACACTCGCAAATTTCACCAGTTACGTTAGTTAGAAAAATTTAATGGTACCCGACTCGGGATTTGAACCCAGAACGTCGCACTCGCAAAACCACTCGGCGAGGGTCAGTCGGTACCTTTACATTTATCGCATAGATTAGATCGTTATTTGGTTAAAACCTCATATAATATTTTTCATTATTATTTAATGTGTCTCACGAGCTGCTTGCTGCGTTTACGGTGCAGTGCAGCTGTGTACAATGTGTGGACATTCAATATGTTTGGAGCAGGCCTTTTTGCGCCTATCCATATTGTCTTTAATTTGTAAAACAAGTTGCTGTTTAGCGATAAGTTGTTTGGACGTAATAACATAGTCTTGTTGGTTCAGTAGCCAGTGGAACCTGACTGCGGAACGGGGGCAGTGGATTCGATTTTTAATCATTAAAAACAATTATGTGATTACCAATACAGTACATAAAAAACATAAAAAAATATTGGCGCTTATGAGTCGCTCTCATTATATGACTTCTAACACTACTGTAACCGACAGGTTTATTAAGGAGTAAAAATTGTTCTTGTCATTAAGTACATTTTATTTTTAACATACACACATGACGCCATTTACCCATTGTTTAAAAGACACATTTTATGCGTAACCCGCCTTGGCGCATTAGACATTCGAACACATTGTTACAAATCATAACGTGTATATCATTAGAATATTATGTCTCCGTTTATCCGTGTGACGGGCTCCAACGGAATGGGTGTTTGAAACAAAACACGCAACGTGTTTAAAATTCAAGGATAATTGAAAGAGATTCCAGCTGTGACGTTTAAAAAACTAGCTTGTGAATTCAAAACGCGAATTCGGAACGTGCCTGCAGTGTAAAGCCGCGCCAGCCATTCACGGCACCGGTTACAACAGCGAATGAAATGCAAATATGGCGCCGCGTCCTAATGAAAAATAGCGCGCCAGAAACGTTGAATTTTACGTACGCGTTTTTTTTTTACTTTACATCAAAATTAAACAGATTTAATTAACAGTATGCATTGTTGTCTAGCTTTATAATGTAACCGGATATATAATTAAAATATTATTTATTATCTTATTTTGTGAGTTGAAAATTTAAACATTTTTAAACCGTGTTTAATATTTAGACTAATGAAAAATGTTCACGTACGTAGTTGTTCAAACATTTTTATAGGTAATATTGTTTTTAAGCAGTTCTTTTGAATTTGCTCTCCTGTTAGATATACATTGAATAGTAGATGAAACTGAATGTTTGCATTTCAACCACTTCGTTTGTGCACATCGTGCGGTCGCCTTAAAGCGTCATCTTTTCGCACTTAACCGATAATTAGAACCTTTCATTAATGAGCATCTATATGTATGCTACCCTTTATCCTAATAAGCTCTACGTTTCAATTCTGAATAGAAAAAAAAACTGTATAAAAATGTTTGCAGAACATTCCAAAGCCCATTTTGCAAACGTTTCATTAACTTGTAGGCGAGTTTTAGAATATCATTGCATATTCCGTTTTAGTATGCCACGATACATAATTGCACATCAATTTAGAACAACAGCGCGTTATTGATGGTAAATATTTATTTCGACATTATATTTTATCCTTATCTACTAATTTCAATATAATTTAATCATTTTAATAGCAAAAACGATCGCTGTTTTTACTATAAAATGATTCAATTCTATTGTTAATTTAAATACCGTTGTTATTAAGAAAAAAAAACCACATTGTTATGATTGCATACCGCGACAGACTTCGCCGCGTCTCTGTTATCGTTGTCGTAATTAAAATGTGTTATTTATTGATTTTTCGCGTTATCACAGCGCTATTGTCAGTCTTGTTCTCTGGGTGCGTGATAACGGCTCAAACGGGGCTGGTTGTTGGCAACTTTGCAAAACAGCGATAACAGCGGAGGTGACATTAAGTGCAGGGTTATCGGTGCACGGCGAATGGTCGGCTTGTAACCGTATCGGCGCCGTTAGTAGTCTTGTGATCGACGTTTTGGTTTTCGTCGTGACATTGTTGCAAGTTATCGGCAACAAAAAAAAATTAACTCGTACGATTGTAATGTTATGCAGTCGCTCGTTTACGCGATCTGTTTTATGGGCGTCCGGGCGCGGTGTCGCAAAAAATATCTCGGCACATTATTTCGAGAATGTTTGCATTTAATAAACTGCTATGGTATGATACTATGTTCAATATATTTAACTTAACGCTGGGGTCGATATCTGATATCTCGGATAGGATTGAATATAATACATTTTCGAAGCCGTTACACGTAGAAAAATATAACTAATAAACGTTAAATATTAGCAATATTTAATTCTAGATAATCAGTTTAATGTTTCGTTGATTGAACGATAAAATTACATAGATAATAATAATCTGAATAGATTATTCTATTTTATATCGATTAAACAAGTGTGCGCGTTTTTATGTGCTGATATGAAATTGTAATTTGGTCGTATATACAGCTTGTGTATATTTTACGATATCACCGGTTCTCAGAACGCTTAGTATGCATAGAATTCAACGGGCTCGCGTAATTTAATGTTTTAATCACGTTAAATCTATAAAATGAATACTAAAGCAAGCTAAATGACAATTGCATGTTGCTAAATGTCTTTACCGTGCAATTTCGAGTAATGGAGGTTACGAAAGGAGTGGAAAATGTATTGTGTTTGCTGTTTTATGGAGCTTCGCTGCGATCGCGGGGAAAACGCATTTGGATACAGCTTTTATTGGCGCTGGCTTATTTGTGAACGAACGATGGGCCATTCTCTACGCTTATTCAAGTAACACGTTACAATCTCTCGTACGTATGTTTTGTTTTCGTGGATGACAGAACGCATTGAGTAATAATTACAAGTGTTTATATCGTTAATGGTGAAAATTACATAGTTTTTGGATATCGATTATTATTATTATTATTGTTCACAGTTCGTGATCTATTTTGAGCATTCAGTGGACCGTTGTCTGACGTGAGCGTTTCATACATATCGTTACAACTCATGTTCCCCTGTATATTTGAAAATATATTGATAAGGAATTAATCTTAATAAAACATTGCATTAAATATGTTGGTATACAATATGTATACCGGTTATAGAGACGCAGATTATTATAGAATAATTTGGTAAGAATTTTTTTTATAAAAAAAAAATTATGCCCCAATTTGTCCTAAAAAATAAAACGCGGTAGATCGCATTCCAGATATAGTCGTAATAAATGCATTTTGATTAAAGTGATAACTCATATGGACGTTGATAAAATACATATAAATTAAAAACATCAAAATAAAACTCCGATTATCTCCTTCGGTTTCTTAGTAGAAGTCAGTCCGATGATTGCGTGACAGATCGAGCTGATACGGAGTCGATTAATTCAGTACGGCGCGATTCGACCATTGTTTATCTAGCCAATGGAATATCACATTGACTGCCAGTTTTGTGGAAAATCTAACTGTATCAACATAATTAAGATTTATTTTTTAGTTTGAATTAAATTTATGTATCGACCGAACTTGTGTATATTGTTCGGGGTAGTCTATTTACCGGCCTATGATAATTACTTTTTCATGAATAGATATTTTAACCATGTATATTAAAATGTACAAAACGTTTAATTGTTAATGTCAAGCGTGCCTGCCTGCCGAGCCAAGCGCCTCGATGGTCGGGTTTGTTGCTAGCGCGATTGCCGGTCAGTAGGTCCTGGATTCAAATTCCGGGTCGGGAGTTATTGGATTTTTTCGAACTTTTCTAGAAACGGCTCGAAGTCTGGAAACATGTCCGATGTATGTCAATAAGCTCACCACCTATTTCATAATCGGACGTATCCGTAACTGATAATGTAGGAGTGAACCACCCTCCTCTGCTCAACTCCTCGAGAGTTACAGGCGTGATATGACGTATAAGTTTGTCAAAATAGTAACGTTCTATTTTAGCTTGCAGTGATACCTACGATTTTATTTGGACCCAAGGTCTGTGGAGTGATTCGCGCACTTTGATCAAGATTATTTATTTGCCATTGCAATCGGACGAAAAACGAAATGATTGCGATCAATTAATTCGACCTCCAAAGATGATCTGCATGAATAATCTCTGCTCTGCCATAACAAAAAATACAGTGCGTTTATTTAACAATCATCAATTAAACGATGAGGTAAAATATATAAAAAAACCGACTCTATTTACTGTAAAAAATATCTCTAGTGCACTCAGTTTAGGTAAACTGTATATTATTATAAAATATAAGCCATATTAATGACAACGTGAATAGGCGGTAGGTATAGTATTATTTACAATCTATTAAATGCTATTACGAATTAAAAAGTAATTTGGAATTTTACTCATCTATGTTAAATTTTTGGCTTACGATAATATTGCTTAAGATGTATCTACATCAAATCGTGACGGCAAATACATTTAAAAACTGATACTCGTCGGCTGTCTCGTTGGTCGTGTTGCTTGTAAGAGCGACCGCCGATGGAGGTCCTGGGTTCCAATCCCGGATTGGGCGCTATTAGATTTTCTAGTAGTGAATTATTAATCATTGGCATCTACGTGTAAGAGCTAACATAATATAACGGCTGCATTTCCCTAAAGCGGTAGGTTGAGCAGTATGCATACATCCTTTGTCATACGAAGTAATCCTCTAACTGTACACCCGTCACAAATCGTGACATCGCACTTCAACAATAATGTGCATAGGAGCACTTATACATCATACATTGTATTGTGTAAAGAAGAGTCGATATGGAAAAAAAACGAAATACATAAAGATATCACCATCCAGCGCAGTCTGTAGACAATTTTATTCACTGATCAACAGTTTGTGTTGACTCAGCTGGCGGCGCACGTGGTCGGACACGATGTTTGATTTGCCCGCGACATACTTTAGAACAGACGTCACCGTACATCGATGTACAGTTTTAAATGTATTAATGTTATACGTATTTAATTTTTATAGCTATAACCTAACACCACGCCTATAATCCCCGAAGAGGTGCGCAGAGGGGTGCCGTAAACTTCCATGTTTCACCAGTTTCCTTTACGTCTCACTATAGGTCGTAAGTCTATTACTATTTCACACAGCACATATCCAGATAATCTAAATAAGCATAAGAATCAGCTAAGGCTAAGACAAGTCTGCCATACTGATCCATGTGGTTTGCCAGTCTTCACACGCCGTAAAAAAATATAACGAAGAATTCTCACTCGAGTGTGTGCTTAATTACCGTGTCTCTATTGTTTTTAGGAAATTGTGTGTTTCAATTTAAAAGTGTGGTCATTAGTTTTTAGTACCTGTACTATGTAGTTACAAACATCAAGTCTCCGTACATTTAACAACGCGTCTATAACAAATTTTTGCTGACATTAACTTCACTGATACTAAATTTACCAAACTGAATCCAACGTTTACTAACAATTATATTCCCACTGTCCTTTTATAAATTTTTATTAACGCTCATACGAATATTAAATGCAATGTTGTTAAGATATTGCGTCGTATTTTAGAAACTCGTGTGTATATTTTTGGTGAACGATTTGAATGTTCTCAGATAAATAAGTCAAACACGATAACGAGGTTGCAAATAAACTTCGGATTATCTAGTCCATGGCTATAAATATGGGATCACATGGTTATACATAGTTATACATCGTACTATACATGTACAATATATTTATACATCGTCTTACGCATGTATTAATATCCTTAGACATCGGTAATTAAAAAGGATTTTCTTATGTTCAGCCGCCTAGCTTATATTCTATATACTAATTTATAGTAACTTCACGCCTTTAATCCTCGAAGAGGTCTGCAGAAGAATGCAGAACACTCCCACGTTTTACCAGTTACGTTTACGTCCCGACGAAATACGACAATCGTGATGCAATGTTTATCAAATTCTGATATCGACGTCCTAACTTTGAAAATGTATTAAAACCAATATTGATTTACAAAAGTGTATTTTTAAAGCTAGACATTCTAGCTGCTGCTGCATGCTGCAGCTAATCAAACAATTTAAATGTTGTTATAAGCGTACTAAGTGCATTTATGTTTGTAAATGTTTCTTAAATAGAAGGACTGTTTGTGACATGAATAAGGTGTAGGAGGATTCTACGAATGAAAAAGGAATTTTGCTATAGATGTCATAATAATCAAATAGAGATCACATGAATTTCTACGTGTTATTTTCTGAATACAAACATACATTTTATAAACTCATTTTACAGCAACAGAATTGTAAAATACAATTTCATGACGTCATCATGACTCTATTAGAACAATTCGACTGTGTAACAATAGAATCTAGTGTTTGCTAATTACATTTGCGTCTGTTAATTAATACGAATCAGACCAAATCCTTACCGACTTTGAAATTAAATCCTGTTAGCACATTTTGCGCTTCCAATTTGAATAAAGAATAGAGTTTATTTTCTGCTGCTCGTTGCTAAGTGAATTAATATTTACATGATTTTTTTATATTGAAATAACAATTTGTTAAATGATAAATCAATATTGATATCGTTTCTTGAAACGGCCGTTCAAAAGAAAAGTCTTTTTAATACTTATGAAACTTCAATTTGAACTTAATATATTTCTCGACTTTTCATAAAAAAAATATTATTTAAAATATTAATAGCCAAATTTCAGATGTGTACAATGTGTATATTGTCGAACTTAGATTCCTGGTTGTTTCGTAAGTTCGCAGTGGAAGCTAGTCATTATCTGTGTCGCTAACGAGCCGCTGGTTGAATGGCTACCCAGTGATATAACAATACGCCTAACGATATAACGCAGTACGATAAGTAGTTTTCCATGTCTCCCGCGCTGAGCGTCGAGACTAAGACATAGTTGGGATGTCTCCGCCATGTACCAATGGCGTTTGTATAAAATTTCATAGAAATAAGTTTCGTATATACATATAACATTACATTCGCTATACTGGGACGACTAAAATCATAATAAATACCTCTGCCTGCTAGTCAAGGGTCAAGTGACAGTACAATAATAACGATTATAACCACGTATGTTTTTCTTCATATAAAAACTATATTAAAAATGTTATGAAATTTAGATGACATTCATTTTATTCTAATTTCGAAAAAAAAATTCACACCTATGTGAATATCACCGTCGAATATTCGCGACACCAAAGACGCTTTTCTCGACACTTTTTATTTTAAAGCATCCATTCCACTCGGCTATCCACCCGGGAATAAAATTACAAGAGCGTGTTACTTTAAACAAGTATTATGCGGGAATTTTCATACAATTCCGCTCAGCCAGTGTGAATGTTTGACGCCGGGTATACGTTGCGAGTGTAGTAAAATTAAAACGCCTTTATAACTTTTACACGATACACTGGAATTTGTAACATGCGGATACCCGGAATATGGAATTTAGAACGCGAAACTAATTCACGCGAAGGAATAGCTCACACGTGACACATTTCACTGTTCGACAATCTTCGCATTTTTGACGAGTTCTGAACACTTAGGTTATACGAATTCTCGAAGTAAAGAATTTCACGCGGAAACAATACCGTACGTGTACAAAATATAATTCGTGGAATTTTGACTGATTTTCATTCTTGAGAGACGTCTACTCGATGGGATTAACAAACTCTTCGCGCTGTGAATTCACCGAGCCGACAGAATCGACATTTACAAAGTTACTACAGCAATAAATGCCTTAGATTTACATAAACCACAGGGTCCTTTGACAGTCGAATACTGATGAGATGCAGACAAGCAACAACCAAGAGTAATGGCTCCGATACAAACCTGTAATTTCCTTCAGAAAATCGCGTTACGTTTCGATTTAAATTGAAGCAGATATTAAATTGCGCGAAGCGAACTATGATGGACTGTTCAAAATAAAAGATCAATTTGCTCTTCGTTCAAATTATGTAAAAGGTTTTGCGAAATATAGCACTGAAACACACGTTTCAATAGCGTCAAAGCGAATGCGTTTTCGTGTACAAATAGCAAAGTGTTCGCGCGATGCTCTCAGACAACGGCAAACATGAAGCGGAAAGTAACGCAACTGTCGGTATAAATGTATTGAGCATCGCAAATACCACCCGTCCGCGGACTCATTGTTTGCGCCGCGCTGAAAAATTGCAACTCGCGTGTCATTGCTAAATTTAGACATTGGTGCGTTTAGATGACATATGCATACGATTTATGTACCGTGTTGTAAGTGAATATGTAGCAGATAGTTTGGATAATTTTCACAAACGCTAAGTAACTTTTTAGGATTCGGACAAACGAGAAGGAGTATGTTCTGTAATGAGACAAAATCATGGCTATATGATCGAGCCAGAGACTTAAGGATGTTACAGTATATCAAAAGAGGCTTCATTATCTGAGCAACACAATTCTATGAAAATGATAAGCGTCCTTAATTTTTTTAATAGAATTGATAATACACGTAATTCTGTTATCAGAGATAGAAGATTTTTCTTTAGGAGGCGAGCTATTTAATTCAAAGCGTACTATACCAATATCGGGTCCATCGTATTGGATGTCTTGCCGCGGCTAATTGGATTTGCGGCTGGATTTCTCATTTTTACTCGGTCGCCCGGCTCTCACCGTCTCGGCGTCTCGTTCTTAGGGCTGTCAAGTACCTATTCAACCATTAAAAGACGTGAAATTTATTTCCATGAAACCGACACGACAATAATGTGTTATGTTATGAATAGATTAAAAACCAATCGAGAAAAATAAATTGAAATCGGTTCTTCGAGAGGCGTCAATGGACACCTGTCAAGGAAATGTCCGCTAAGTGTCGACAGCAGTTGTGCCAGGAGAAAAGTAATTTTCTAGAGCGCAGAGATTATCGTATTGCCGTTTATATATATTTTTTATAACGATGCAATTAGTGAGTATATAAGTAAATGATTAATTGAATTAAGCGTATCAAAAGAGACACCCCTGTCTACCTATTTAATTTTAATTTGTACCTACTTACCGCGCCGAGTGCCGGCGCCGAGTAGTATATAATAGAAAAAGTTTCATTTGGCTAATTAAAAATAAGCCACCGTTGGGAACAATCCAGATTTATTATCGTTACTCAACCTTCGGGTCGCTCTTTGTGCTATACGTAGGCGTTACATTTCTATTTTCACTCGTGAACTTTATTTCTGTTTATTTTCAATTTGCAACGTTCCTGAAAACCGAAAACAAAACCATTTGGTATACCTTAATCCTACATAAATGCGAAATTAAAATAGCTCGCGTAAATGTCGTTCGCAATTTTCTTCTGCGTAATGATCGTTGTTTTAAGTGTTTTCCGAATGTTTGTATATAATTAATCTGGCACCTCGAAATCGAAAAGTTTTAATGTGTGTACTTTAGTATGGCGGAGCGCCGTACTAACGACGTTTGAAGTGCCCTCAGCTGCTCTCGTCTCCGGCTGGGGCTCTTCGCGCTTTTGTTGTTTGAACTGCGAAACAAACGTGCACACTGGCGATTAAATTTTGATCCCCCACGAACTGTTTCATTGAAAACCGCTATACTCATTTATTAAGTTTGATTAAGTACGAGTTGGTTGCGAGTGCGACTGCCGATCGGGAGTTCCCGGGTTCGAGTCCCGGGGCGAATACTACAAAAAATTTTGATCTTCTAGTAGCGGTTCGGAGTCTGGACATGTGCCCGATGCATGACAATTGGCTCACAGCCTATTCTATAGTGGGACGTAAACGTAACCGGTGAAACGTGGGAGTGTTCTATATTCCTCTGCCTACCTCTTCAGGTATTAAAGGCGCGAAGTTACGTTACGTTAAGATTGATTAATTGTAATGGAATTGTAAAATAGTATTCGAAATGCATCAGAATCTCGATACAATCTGATGTTCAATGACATAATTGGTCGAAAACTCTGACTGCACTACATTTGATGTCAAGATACCGTTGATAACCATTAAATAGTAGTAGTTTTGTTTCCTGTCTCACATGTTAGCTGATTATACAGTTCTAGAACATGTCTATACCATTTCTACCTTTTCGCCTACGCTCGCAGTAAACATTGTAACAGCGCTGGTCCATAAAATCGTCAGAAAGTTTTTATCTCTCGGTTTACTGCCACACGGAGTCGGTCGTAGAGTACTGTAAAAGGCGACGATTGCGAGACAAAGCGTGATCGGATTGAGTAAATAAATAGTCTGCTTAGAGTGCTCATCAATCTCGCCGCGGCTACGAGCACCTACAAGTAAATTGTGCAAGTTTGCGCGCCGCCGGGTTCGATGCCCGCGACCTCCAACCTCACTAAACTTTCGTGAACGCGACACTCAACAATCTAATTGTCACTCATTAAGACCCCAGGCGACAACTCTGACGTCTTTTTAATTGCTTGGGTAATTCATAGACATTTCATTACACGCTCCGCCGTCGTAACATATACGTGCGCCATTGTGGAATATTCTCGTATTATCAATCACTTTGTATCTACATTTCTGCACGATAGTAGAGCCGAACGGCTCATTGCAACGAATCAATCACCTCCATGTCGCACACGTGGCAGCTACGTCCCTGCATTTATCATTTACGCGATCGTTGATAAGCACACGCTATCATTGAAATTTCGACTGTGCGGATGATTGGCGCCGAACGTTTTCTATTGAAATGAGAATAATCGGAGCTAGGTGAATGATATGGACGTCGTTTCTATCGGAGTTGGGAAGCAAGATATCACGCTCGCGCTTGCTGTGCCGGATGACCCGCCCCCGCTTCGTCTCTTGGCAAACTGCACTGTTCTATACTGCAAATCATACTGGGTTTGTTCGCGTAGGTCAACGCTCTCTCCGAGTGCGTTTTATGTGTTCCTGCTGTCACGACGTCATTCTAATAATAGAATAATAGCAATGCAAACATCAAGCGCACAGGAATGTGCTTGTTGCTCGCAGACTATGCGTTCTGCATTTCATGAAAGCTGGACATGCGGCCGTCGTCATTGAATTTAAATCTACACCAAATAGACAATAGAAAAGTGTTCGCGGCGCTTAGCGGTGAGCGCGACGCTCGCTCGTTTAAGGAAATTAAAAATTGTAACTTGCGAGGAAACGTCACATTTGAGTTGTTCGTATGTTTAATCAAGTCATACAATGCAGCAGCGCCTAACTCGTTAAACTTTCATTATTATCCGCTCTCGCAAATTGCTCGTACGTGAACGAATTGTGCTCACAATCGATCACCGTGGCGTTCGTGAGCCTTTGTTTGACTTCGACTCCGAATTCAGCGTAATTGCCTTTCAGCCTTTCATTATTCAACTTTATGCAGTCATTTACTTGCGTTATTACGAAGGGAGAGTTGCGGTAAGTGTCGTGGGTGGATGCATTAATCGTGATATGTAAATGTGGGGATGTGAAATATTGAAACGGCGAGCGTGGTGTTCCAACATCGGCGGCGGAGCGTGTTCGAACTTATGTTACGTTTTTTTTTCCCGCGCTTTGAAACCGTAATCCTCTGAGTAGACTGGGGTGTTTTATTTACACAGTTCAACTCTAGATGAATATTTCATAGTCTCAGATAAAAATTGTAACTTAATAAATATTTATATTTGGCAACATGCTTCAAGTGGTATAACATAATGTTTAGCCAACGTAAATTCTTATCTGCGCATGACTGCATTGGGTGGTATGGATACACTACTGAGATCATCGTGCAGAATAGACATGACAAATTGCTGTAGATTTAACAATATTTTTTGTACGTAACGTACCGAAATAACTTGTCTTGCGCTTTCTATGGACGATAAAAATTGAAGTAGATTCATTTTATATTTTTTGTTCCAGATTGAAGATGAAGGAAACCATGGCAATGATGAGACGAGGTTGTTCATTCTGTCCACGCTAGCAGGACAGCACAAGCCGAGGGTCTCCTGCGCCCTCTGCAAGGAGACTCTCCATGTCTTCGATAGATACCCGCTGGTCGACGGCACGTTCTTCCTGAGCCCACGTCAACACACCAGCAGCGCTGTCGAGGTACTGTTATGATTATTTTAATCGTATTTGATCTATATTTTTGTTATTCATGTTTCTCTACGTGGATTGGACTCGTTGGCTATTATTTTAGCCTCGCTTCCAAACGATACATTTTATAATACTATATACTTCACCTCAATCAATGTCAGGTCTTGATAAGATAGAAGACGGATTTATTGGGATATGCTAGCTGAATGCACAACTAGTCGCCGCCGCTGACTCCTCTGACCTTTGACTGAGCAAACGTTCAGAAATATTCCGAGACGCGGCGAGTTACAAATAACATTTACCTCATTACAACTTTGTTTACAAAGCACTCAATTGTAGCAAAGCAAACTTTCTTCCAAACTTAAATAAGATCTTCCAAAGTTTATTCAAGTCTACTAAATAAGGTAAGCGTCTCGTTCGGAACATGCGACGAACTTTTCGACTGACGCTTGTTTGTTCAGCGAATTAGGGAGACGAATACGAGCGTTCACGGATACTCACATGTCTGTTTGCCGTTGGAATTAGCATGTGTTCCTTGCCAGAGTCTCCCGACTTCTCATACGGATCTTCCATTACATTTCCAAAATTCTATCCTCTTAATTAATTGTGATTTTTTTTTATAAATTCTACACATATTTTTTAAATGTTTTGATTTATTGGTCACTCTGTGTTGGTCTTCTCGGTGGCTTTGCCGACATGTTGCTTGCATATTTCGACGCTACTTTTCGTGAATTTATTGTCCACATGTTATTGTGTCCAGGTAAAGGTGGACAACCGCACGCAATACCTGACGTGCGTGTGCATGGGGTGCCTGGAGCGCTGCGAGCCCGACCGCACCATCCGCTGCCGGTTCTGCGGACAGAAATGGGACGGCTCCTCGCTGGTGCTGGGCACCATGTACTCTTACGACATCTTCATGGCCACGCCCTGCTGCGCCGAGAGACTGAAGGTACGTCCTTTTTAATTCGCTCGCATTTTTATATTTTGCATGTGCATAAAGAAAAATATTATAAATGTGATGTGAATAAAAAATGTTGTTATCTCTTCTACAGTGTAACAACTGCTACAAACCATTGCTGCATCCTCACCAGCGCCTGAACTACTCCGACTACTCGCACGCGGTGACGTGCCCGCACTGCCGCGTAGTCGACACGCACTTCGTGAAGCCGCTGTCTTACTGCTTCACCAAACGGGTTTTCCCGCTGTTCCAGCAGTGGCCATAACAAACGGCGGTGCCGGGGATCTCCCCCGGCACCCCCCCGGACCCCTGGGGCCTCGCGCCGTCTCCGCCGCGGCGCGCCTCCCCGCCCGCGCTGCGCCCCGTCGTCAACACGAGCATGGCGTCCCGCGCGGCCGAGCCCGTAGACGAGCCCGCTAAATACCTCAACCCGACCATTGCTAGCATTACTGAGTCGCTGTCGCTGCTGGGACTGAGCCCGGAGACTTTGGCCATGAGCCTCGGTGAAAGCATCGCTGAGCGCTACCTGGCGGCGATCCGCCCGAAGCAGGCGGCGGCCGAGCGCCCCGCGCTGCCGGGCTGCGCCCCACCACGCCGAGTGCCATTTTCGGAGTCCTCCCATATGCAGCTCTTCTCCAACGACTTCATGGACTACTTGAATCAGATCGCATAAACGTGATTCGCGGGACTCTTTTGTGGCGGTTAATTTTGGACTTGTGAGTGCGCCCTCCGTCTAGGAGGTAGAAATATTTTTTGTTAAAATTAAGTTGGTATTATTGAAAATAATTTTATGTATCGGTTTAGATTATACTATTGATTTTATTTTAATTTTATTCTGCACTTTGTTGATTAAAATAAGTAGATGTTGATTTTTATTGAAAATAATAATTAGCGGTATAGTGACGCCAGAAACTGCATTTTTTTTGTTTTCCAATTGAACCTTAGATCGGGGTGAATACTCCTTGTGAAGGGGGAAAGAAAGTTTTTAAATTATTGATTACCTTCGATTTCAGTGATACTGATATGATTCCCTATTTGATAGGGACGTTTGAGTGGTGTGTTGTTTAGTTCAATTTAGTTTATTAGTTATGTTTTATTTTAGCAAAATTTTAAACTTTAACTTAAGTGTTATACAATATTTTCGTAGGTTTATTGCGATCCTTTATTTCCTCCCACCAAAATGGCACTTTGATTTCGCGAAGGGATTTCATTTTTTTTTCAATCAGAGATGCCATGTTAGTTTATTTTTTTAAATATCACTTTCATTTATCTTACTTTATGTTTCACTTAATTATTAAATACGGTAGTGGTTTTAATTGTAAGTGATTGCTGTGTCACCAATAATATGATTAGCTTGTCATATGTTATATATTACAATTATTATAAGGGAACACATCTAACATTGTTCTTTTTATATTTTGTTTGCATTATAAAATTATATACATCAGTGATTAGCGGAATGTTGAAATTGTTATAAATTATTATGATGTTTTAAATATTTTCTTTATTCAAAATTGTGCCATATCAGTTAATAAAAACTTTCTTTTCGTATGGGTTCAAAAATTTGTATATTAAAAATTCTATTATCCGCTGATCATTGTTACATAATGTATTATTTATTTTCCTTTTTTTTGTTTTGGTGAGTCGGAGCTTTCTTTTTTTTACTGTTGAACATCAAACTATCTGGCTATTGCTATAAACTAGGTTAGAGGGTTTTCTTATAACTATCACGAACGTATATTTATTTGTAAGTGTAACGCTTTTCGACATTTATTGAGCGCGTAGGCGGCGTGGACATTTACTCAGTAACTGTTTAATGTTAACTTTCTAGGTAAGATTTTTGATACATTTGATACTTATTACTCGCAAAGTGATTACAAGTGATAAATGAAAAATTCTAGTAACTAGCGCGTGCCTAGGGAATAGTGATAAAGTGGTGCGGATAGGCAGACGCTCGCGTAACGGATCGTGTGTGGAAATAATAAAAATAGGGTAAAGTTATAATCGGTGGACTGACGTTCATCTGTAGGCAATAATTCTACGAAGACTTGACGATTTTTATAGGTGAAAATTTTTTGCATACTTAATCCTTCTAAAATCATAACTGCCATTTTTTTAACGTATCGTCGCGGCCAGTGTCGATTGTGTTGAATCGACGCGCGGAGTTTGTTCATCTATCGGACTGAATCTGTTACGTAGTAAGTAGATCTATCGCGGTCATCGCCTGCCATCATTGTTACGTCATCATCAGTGAAACTCGCCATCATCCGCATCACTGCACCGCATCAATCGTCATCCGATCATTGAGCACGGTTTGAGTGGAGGGCGAACTGAGTTCACTATGTACATATATAGATTTACAATATCCCCACTTTCTACAACCAAAGGTACAAGCCGTCGATTGAATTGTCGAAATCATTGGAGATGTGATTAGAGTGGAAAAAGAAACTTATGTAATTAAACATTACAAACTATTTATCAGCTATCAAATTATAACATTTAATGCTAAACTACAATGGATGTTTGGCCATTTGATACCATACTCACCATGTGTTATTTTTGAATGCCACGTATATAATTGCATTCTGTTATCCTGATCTAATCCAAAATTAGTTCTTTGCACTAACATAAAGAAATATTTAAACTTTTTCACAGCAATGATTTTGACTTGAAAACACGAGATTTGTACTAAACACTTAAATTTAAACACTTTAAATTAAAACACTTAAACGACATTTGTACTAAACACTCATTAAAATTAAACTATCAAAATTAACGAGTTTTTCCGGAGTCTACATAACGGTTAATGAATTATTGTTTTTAATTCATTATCTATTTAATATAACAAACACAAACGTGTACGAAATAAAGATAAACGGACACACAAAGATCTATTTATCGATCGTTTATCAACATTTTAAACGCGTTTCAACGTTTATATTTACCACAGTGAACCAGTTCGCCTAGTGTGTATGTACGTATAAATTACCTCTAATTTTAACACTTAGTATTTTCCGCTTATATATATTTTATCGTATCGTAA
>DWEI01000763.1:0-19527 GCA_018245875.1 Mysoria ambigua
ATATTAAAACGTAAATATAGTTACTGTCACAATTTGTATAAATAATTTTTCACCCAAATTGTTGGAAAATATGAGGTGGGATACATTTACGAGATTACAAGCGTGTGTCGCACGGCTAGTGTAATAAAAAACTAATTTGGAAAATTTCATGTCAGTTTTGAAGATCTATCTAAAGATATTCAACACGCTTATGTGCGTTGTATTTTTTTATCCCCCGGTTATGTGTATGGAGTGGCATCCCCTAAATTTTTTCACACCACCTAACAGTGGCTCGTAGAAAAAATTTACGCTTCGAATGTCACTTTGCAATGAAGCGGTGAGATATTAACGAAAATAACTATCAAATACTATGGAACAGACGGACGCGGGACAGAATTACGGGTCGCTGTTTTGTCGTTATCCTAATGCTATTAAAACTATTAAAGACATTCAGGCAAAGTTTGCTCCAAACTTGCGTATTTCCGTCACTTAGACTCCCCTCAGGTTTCGGCAAAACGGGTTCGTAATTTGCATATGACGTAATTAAACACAAAACGATTTCTATCCATATCAGTGTAATATATAGGTAGGTACGCAGTAACTGCAGTAAAATGAAGTGCAATATGCTGATGATGGTGACGATAATTATGAAATTCGATTCCTTTCAATATTTGGAATGGAGAATTACTTCTTATAAAATATTTTTTTAAATACAAATCACATAATTATACGAAAGAAATGATGATAAGTAATGATTAATTGTATGAGATTATCGGATCACAGACAAAGGAATTTAACGAATATTAACTAGTGTGTACATAAAACGTGATATTAATGTGTCTAAGCGTAACAAAAAAAGGAGCGAGAAAAAGGTAGTAAACAAAAGGGACAAAGCGATGCTAAATTAAATTCAAATATCGAAAGAGGAAGTTGCGTCTCCCTCGTCTCCCTGAGATTTATTATATTTGTCCTCCGTTTATTTCATTATTGCCTGTCGTTCTCGAACAAACGAATTATATACATACATGGACATGGTTACATAGTATTAAAATATGTTATGATCCCGAATATCAGTCGGGAATTCGGTAAAATAAAGAAGTCCACTGTGTGAAGTGAAAAATAAAGTCCCCTGATACAATTGATGAAGAAAAAAGTCATTTAATAATTTTATAATAATTCTAATTTAGATAACTCAGACTTGATTAAAGTGATGAAGCAAATTGTCTTTAATGAATATTTTAATGTACTATATGAGCAAATTCCTTTGTAACATACATATGTATATGTAACGGTGTGTTTTTGAGAGACTTATAATGTACATAATTTTGTTTCAGGTATAAGGATTATCGTGAACAAAAGTGCGTGTTGGTAAGATTACAAAATTAAGTGAGGAAAGTTAAGTGGAACGATTTAAATACATTTGAAAATTTTCCATAGCGATAATGAAAAATATTTAAATACGCACAAAATTCTGCAACAAATATATTTCTTAATTTACATAACTTAATTATGGGGATGCATGACATTTAAAAAGCCTTTCTGCCTACTTTATAAAATCTGACGGGAAAGTGATAAATGGCAAAGGGATTTAATGGATTGAACGCTTCAAAACAACAGGAATTTGAGAGAGAGGGTTCAACCTTTTGGTATGTAAATAAGACGAAAATCGTTTTCTGACTAAAAGTCCGCAAAAAGTTTTTGACGCTGTTTCGCTGAGAATGTACTATATATTATTTAAAATTATTGTATTAAACTCGTTACATCATTTATCAAATTCACTCATTGACTCACTTTTATGCTATTTGTTCTACTATATTTGCTTCTAAGCATACATCTCTTGTATTAATAGTACGAGTTTACTAGTTATCTTACAATATTTTCGTATTTTTTTGTCATATAAAACCACTTGCGAATCGAAAGCATTGAATGATTATCTGTCTCGTTCACACTTGGGAATAACCTTATCAATCTAACACGAATCGAACAATAGCGTCGCATGTTTGATTTATACAGTCGTTTAGTAGAAACATTACGGATAATTATAGTTGGACCGCGTGATGTTAATGCTTTTGCGATATTTCAATTTACTGCAAAAAAATGACGTGAAATTGTGTTTACTAATTTGTGTGAAATAATTATCCAGTAATTACATAATTAAAAACTATACAATAGTAGTGTGATTCTTGTGGACGGTTTGTTTCAGTATAATGTATATATAGTCTGTAGTCGAAAGTGCTACGTCAGTATAATTCCAATAATTTTGAAGATTACGATCAAAATATGTATACAATAGTCTGCGTTTTAACTTTAAAGAATAAACAAATAAGTACATAATGAAAGGTATATTTCATATTAAGGAAATAATGAAGTGAAAATCGTATGTCACTTTTACTTTTATCATTGTCTACTAAACTATTTAAAATATTAATTTTATTTGATTGGATATAATTTCCATTACTTAAATTCACCTTATATCTAAAGTGTTACAAAATTGTTATTTTATGTTATATGTATACTGATTACAAATGAAACTTAAAGAAAATACATAGATAACTTGTTGCCGTGAACAAATCACAAATTGCGAACTGTCAATTCGGTGCTATGTACAAATCCCAAGACGCGTCGCTCGTGCTACACTCCACAAAGCCGAACAGAAGTAGGAGCTCAGCTCGCGAGCTTTTCAAGGGTGGTGGCTGCTTTCGGCGGGAAAGCGGCTTGAAGGGGTGGGGTGAGGGGGTGATGGCTCGTATTGATTTAGTGCCGTCGTCGACGGAGCTATGTACTGCTAGGTAGAAGTATCGCACTGGCGCTTGATGCGCTTTCCTTACGTCGAGGTGGACTATAAGCTTTATATTTTTTCTAAAATAACACGAAGTAGACACTTTTGTATTGTTATATGTTGTACATGGATATATTTATGTTTCTATGAGGGTGTTTCAAGTAATTTCTTATTTAAATTACTCAAGTACGTTAGATATATAGAAAAGCACAATATGTAATCTTAATCTAACAAATCTTAACTCATGAACCTAATTTCTAATATTTTTAGATCCTCACATAAAATTATCGTTATGATTATTTCGGACGTTAACCCCATGTTGTAAAAAAAATCTGTTTGTATTTATGGCGTAGCTTTCATCCGACACGAGTGTTTTGAAATTAACACCGGCCGCTATCAGTTACAATGATGTAAAACTTCATTAATATTATATAAATATATATGTAGATATATTTCATTGTAAGAAGTAACAACTATATTTCAGAGTGCGATCATGAAAAGCATACTGAAACAAATTTAATGTTCAGCATGGCTTAAATAGTAAAATAAATATTTTTCTAAGCGCTTTTCTACGCTGCAGCGCTGAATTCTCAATGGACGTCCTGCTAGCGTCGAAGATTTAAATGGATATTTAACTTTAGTCTCAAGGAACCCAAAGTCTATTGCTTTTAACGTCCTCTGAGTACGAAAGCTTTTTTTTAAGAGGGGAACTTACCGAGCTTTTAGCAAATGGTTTAAAATCGTCCGATTTAAAAACTTGTAGAAACTTCTAGAAACGTGAGCACATTTTCCTTTTATATCCAATGGCTGTCTTTGTGTTGCGTGTTAATTTTACATATTGATTTCATCACGTTTTACAGCTGCATGATTGATTTATTTGATTTTTTGTATAGTACCAATTTACAGCAATAGAGAATTTGTTCTGGCTTATTATTATATATCATTTCCATATTGTAGGTATATTATTTCGATTTTGTATTATTACTATGAAATATTTACATATAAAGAATGTGACAGACACCAAACCACCCTAAACCAAGTATAGTCGTGACGCGAATATTGTAAAAATATTTGTGTCTCTGTCCAAAGGGCTTTGTTGCTGATTCAGATACGAACTAGACGCGGTTATATTCGTAACTCACAAGTAACAACGCATTTATAACCTACCTCGAATACTAGAGATACCTAGTGACTGACTCATATTACACCCAGCGCCGTTCCTGCAGTCCTAATTAATTAAGGAATTCAATAATCCTTACATAATTACTGAACCAACTGACATTTAACAGTCATATTTGTATGATACTCTTCAGGACATCTTGCAAATGTTGTTAAAGACAATGGGGTTACTCGTTGGCCAGTCATTTCTATTCGAATAAGTAGATTATAATCAACGATGTTCATTACAATGTGAATAAACGTTTTATACGACACAAAATAATACATGAGAGAAGACATGGCGGTCGCTATCAATAAATTGTTTAACTCTTCATGTTCCCACTAACATCTTGAAGACAAACAATTAAAGCTGCCGTTATAAAATTTTAATTAATGTGCTTAATATCATAATTGTTTTGCGCACTATTAACATGATCCAGTGATAGATTTTTTGATAACCTGCCACAGAGCAACTTCAAACATATATTTTCTCTTTAGTTATTTTGCTCTGTTCTTCAGATTTGACTAGATTTGTTTTTGAAGCCCTTCGTAGGCTGAAACAGAATTAATAATAATATTAAAACATTAAACCTCTTATTTACAATTTTTTACCGAATTATAATATCAAATCAACTTTATGACAACATGAAAATATTAAAAACTTTTTGATTCGAAATAATACTATCAAAACAGGCTTTATTTGAATTCTCCTGTAATTAAAATCACATATTTATGGATTCAAAAAGACGTATGCAAAAATATTTTATCAAAATAACAAGAAAATTCACTTCATTTAAATGTGTTTTAATATTAAACAGTGATACATACATTAAAAACTAGTCTGCTTGCAATAAACCTAAACGCCTGGTGTAACAGAGGAGGGGAGATTCATTATAGGATAGTAAAAAGATCTCTGAAAATATATTAATCTGTGGAGGAGTAAAAAAATATAAGACGATGTCTGTGTATGCGCCTACAGTTAATAGACAATTTTGGCGCTGTTTCCTACTAAGTTTAATTGCTGTTTTAATTACACACGTAATGATAAACATCCTATCGTATATCCACACCATTGTTTAAATTTGCCCACAGAATTTTTTTTATTAAAAACTTAATTATCCTGCTAAGATAATTAAATCTGTACCTTCTAAATCTTAATTAAAACGAAGACATTTTATTTAAAAACTTATGATAAATGCTTCCGCATATAATTATCTCACTTATCAGATATATAAACTTTCGTACTGTCATAACTTATACTTACTTTTCTGCCACACGAGTGATATTTGCAATTCACATACAGTCAGACGCCAGGTAGGATTTCAAGTTATATTTTATTTATAAGTACGTAGTCGCAACTAAAGTATCTCTCATTGTAATTTTTACTAGGTTTTCTCGTTTGTCACACATAAATTTCTTTTTTTAATAAATTATGTGTAAGAGAAAATGGTTTGTGGTGTTTAAAGTCGTTAAATTATCCATATAATGGTTATATCAAACCGTAGTTTACACTTACAAAGATATCCTATAGGTAAGATTTAAACGGTAATTTCGAGTATATGTAATATGTCAATTATATCAAAATTGCAATAAAACTGTCGATTCACATTGAAAATATTTTAAACATTACATTTCGCCAATTACAACTGTTTTATAACAAAATCAATTGATCTGAGCGGGCGGGCAAACCTGCATGTCATTCGCGAATCGAGTTTGAATCGAGTCCAACTGTATCGAGTTGCGATGCTTACAATAGTAACGTGGGTCTACCGGAAACCAGCGGGTGTTCGCTCTTATAATTATATTCACGGATGATATTTTTGAACTTTCACGTGAGTTCTTTATATCGTCGTTCTTTTTTTTTCTAAACTCGGTGATTTACGTCACCAGTCGGATTCCCTGAATGTCGGGGAGCGTCGAAATCTTTATGTGACTTTCGAATTTATTCTGTTTTAAACGATCATAATATTATTGCGTTGTCGGCCTTTATCCGACGATGAACCCGGTTACCTGCTATGTAGTTTCCGTTGTGTATAGCGCAATATTTTGTGAATATTTATCTATAGATATGAGAAATTAAAAATAACAGTGAAACATGTGGTAAAGTTTTATGAAACAAAAATAGGAAAGGAAGTACCATTATCGTATCAACGGGTGCATTTCCATTACACAGAGCTACATGCACCTTAAACAATTAGCGCACTGGAGTGTTGCTGAGGAGTCGGTTCCTTTTCTCTGTTGGTTTTCGCTCTCGTGCACTTTTCCAGCAAGAGAAAAGGAAAGATTTATGTCCCGCCGGCTCTCCCGTCGGCCCTTAGCAGAAACATTAGTGTCCTACCCACCGCGTTTTGTTATTCGAATCATATTTGGTATAAAACTGTCCCTACAATTTTATGTTCTATTCTTTTTTTCACTATACGACACAAATATGCATCGTCCTAATGCATGTTTCTACTTCGCCTTTTTCACATACAGGTCTCAATTTCTGTAAATTGAATTTATTAGGAAACAATATTACGTTGTATAAATCGGCTACGAGGAGCAATATTTGTTAGTATTATACAATATTGAAGTTAAATTTACATATTATAACGGAAACTCGTACCTCAATATGACACGATCCATCATAATTAAATAAAATAAAATAAAACATTCGCTAGCTCAGATAAGCGTACTCCACCAAGGTCACGGTTCCCTACTGGGCACATTGATTTTGGGGCGATTACCATTCGACCTTAGAGATTATCAGTACATCAAAACCATAGGTTGACAGCCCTAAAATTGATATGAGCGAAATTAAACAGGTGTTTGCATGTAATTATTTTTAGGTATCAGTATAATCTCTTGACTAATAACATGTGTGTTAGATATTCGCAAATTTCGAATTAGACATTCGTAATTCTCTTTTAGACATTTTTTTGCAGCACCATAGACAAATGACCAGGTGCACCTGCTCTTATATGGAGGTTTGAAAAATAAATTAAAAATATTTTAGCCATTAATTTAATAGACACTTAAAAAGTAATACTTTAGATGGGCTAACAGATTATAAATAAGTTTTCTGTGTGGTGCAGGTTGTTATCGAAACAAATGCAAAATTATGTAAACTAATGTAATAAAAATCGCTGTAAATTTGCAATTTTAAAATTAAACGTTTACACGGAAAATAGTTTAATGTTTCGAACCAAATTTAAAACGATTCCTAGTGCACAGGCGTGAAAATAATTTCAATCAACGACTGAACGGCACAATGTAGCAAGCGAACCCGCGAACGATTTCGTTTGCTCATAAAACTATTCAGAAATTCAAACGTTATACAGTTTTCGTAAGAATAAAAAAAAAATATACCAGACACTTGATTTTGTCGACGAATATGAAATAATTGTAGGACGAAAACAAAATGGTAATCAGAAACCATGTTTAAGCGCTGTGTACTAGTTCACGCGACCACTTGTGTCACAATAAATGATTAATTGAAATGATTTGTAGGCGGCAGCAAGCACAGAATATATTTTTAAGCGCTTCATACATTCCATTCATACGTTCCGGTTCAAAGATGCCATGATCAATGTGTATGTAATAAGTGAGTACTAAAACTAAAAGAAAATAAATAACGAAAAACTGCCTGACTGAGAATCGAATCCAGGCCATTTACACTGGAGTCCGACATCGTGACCCAATGAAATGCCAAGTTATATACATATTTTGTGGTTCGCATCGAAAACATTAATAACTGTATTTTAACGGCCATTTTAGTTACAGCAACCCTAGACCATAACAGTATAAGTTAATATAATCCAATTAAAATTTCCTTCGACTTGTGTCCCGGGTCGCGTTTCAAATTCGTATAAATCTCAACACGAACTCGTCCGACGGAAATAGCACTTCGTCCGTCCATAAATTTCAGTCTATTTAAGCAATCTCAAACGAAAAATCAGAAATGAGCCGCATACATGTCGCCTTACACATAACTGTCACTTAGAATACGAGAACATTCGTTACGAACAAGTTTCTATCATAGACCCGCGCGATGCCCTCGTAAGCGGGCAGATTTCGCTTGGTCTCTACATCGATGGACTCAAAGATATAATTAAATATGTAAAATTTATAGTAGTGGTTCGGAGTCTGGACGTAAACGTAACTGGTGAATCGTGGGAATGTTCTGCATTTCTCTGTCTACCCTTTTGGGGATTACAGGCGTCAAGTTACGTATTTTCCTATCGTCTTTTTTTATGAATGTGGAGGAGGCGCGGCAGGTCGGGGAGTATAGTGATATTTGGCACTCGTTGTCCTCTGTCTAACCCGTAAGGGACCTGGCGTGATGATATATACGAATGTATTTCATATCGATGTCTAATACTGAATTTTACACTATTTACAATTTTCCATTGTTTGTCGACGTGATATATATACGTACATATTTGTGTGTCTATTACCGGATTCGGCTACTCAAGTCAGAAGCTTACAAAAAAGAACGTTCGTTGTAAAAAAAAGACATTTTTTTCCACAAGCTTACTTCGTTACTACAACACGAATAAAGGTAGCAACAAGAATCTGATAAAGCACACCTCCGCTACGATCTCGGCTAACCCCTTTGTGCCGTACAATGTACAAAGTGAGCTGTTTTCACTAAAATGAATTATAGCGGTCTAATCGGCACGTAGAATAATATATTTTATTTTGTCGGTATCAGCGTCACAATCAAAGCGAAGCGTTCGCGCGAGATAGGCATCGGGTTTAATAATTAATGCAAATTTATGGAACTTACAGGATTCGGTACGAAACGTAGCTGCTCAGACTTGTTGCTGTGCGATCTGGATGTAGAGCAGCCATCAATTGAGCCCAGTTGGGGCGCGGCGCCATACGAGTCCCGTCCCCCTGATTCACTTATGGATGAGGCAACGGTTCCTGAGTATACATGATAAAGCAAGTCTGAATCCGGTCCGAAAAGACAGCTCAAGGATTTAAATTTCCCAAATCAAGAAACGCAGACCTGGCGTAGAGTTCAGGAAGTTTTAATATTATTTAAGCCGTGGGAAATATGTTATAATTGTAACGGAATTCGATATTAGGAAATTGACTGAACTGGTTTTGACAATTTTTACGATTATTTTGAAGCGGATCGCTGGACTCTCTATTAAATGTAGGTAATACATAATTCCAACGCTAAATTTGTTATTCAGTCTAGTGTTTATTTTAATTCTATGTTTCACAGGGGACATTTATTTGACATTAATATGTACATTATGTGATACGTATATAATATATCTTTTATTGATTAAAAAAATGCAAGCTACCAAGAAAGAGTCACAAGTCACAAAATTATTTTACTGCTGCATGAAATATTATATATAAGCTCTCATACATAAGTGTTGTAAATCAAAGACCACCAATAAAAAAACCTTATGATAATTAAAATTCAAGACGCGATCATGCCTTGTCTTTTGATAATCCCGCGTGATAACATTATTATGTAAACAATAAAAACATGGTACGTAGACGGTTAAGTGACGAAATAATTGGCCGTAATTTAAAATTTATTAAGCCATGCGTATCAACCGCATGTTAAACTCCATCTCTTTAAACCTGTCTGGAATACTCTACATATAACACGTGTTAATAAAAAATGTATATGAAATTAGTGTTAATTTGTACTATGGGCGCAAAGTTATTGTAAAACACATGTAAAGTTTATAGAAATATTTTTTTTCTTTTAAGTAAAACTATTACGAATTAACATAATGTCACTAAGTACATAACGACAACTCTGTTTAGATGGCTCGATGGCATTTTCAAGTTCGCATTTCATTGGTACGCCGTACTCTTTCTTATCTTAAACTTAAACACTGTTGACGGAATACAAACTGGTCGACGTAATTAAGTGACGTAATTCTGTTGATTAAATTTTACGTATTCTTGTGTCGATAGCGTAATATTTTAATTATGTCTCTTATGAATTTTATTTTGACTGAGTACGTGGACCTATTCGCTTCTTCGCGTCTTTACACATTAATTTAGATGAGCACGTAATGTTTATAATAGCAATAGTTAACAGATCATATTATTTTATAAAAAATAATGTATTATTTACAGACATGTTTATTTTTATATTTGAATCTACTTAATATAAATGGCATAATATTGCACATAATCCAAAATAAGACGTTTATACGGATATTTTAAAAAAATAACTTGAAGAACGTTCCAATTAAAAGTATATTTCTTGTTTAAACGGAATTTATCGTATCTCACTTAACACTACTTCAGTCTCCATATCGAAGGTCGCATACATTGTTTATGTTTTTTCGATGTATTTAGTTACCACATTTATGCGAGTCCGCGCTGTGTGCGTAGTCGCTAGTTTTGTAATTAATCGCAAGAGCAGTTGATTGTAACGACGACAGGGGAATGATTCGATAGATTTATTGCCCTCTGCGTGCGACGCTGTAAATTATTTCGCGGATTCATGTCGCTTCAGATTGTCTTAGGACACCTATGCGCTAGCGCGTAAGAAATGTATGTAAAAAATAGGCATAATTAAAATCGTTACAAGAATGCATTTTAATTTTTAATAGTTTAATCTTGGATTTCACGAGGTAGGCAAACCGCACTGAATGGTAGTTATGTCCACTATCTTCTCTATCCACGCATATTTGATGAGTTTTATATACATTTATCACTGTTTTATTGAGCATATTGTATGTGTAATAAAATTGCATTGTACATACATTTGTTAGTAATTAATACCCGGAAGTGAAAAATAATCGAACACACTTTGGTACATCATTACAAACTACACATTGTTAACGAGCGGTGGGTACTCAGTGTCGTAATTGGAATCGGAAGCGCTACCCCGCGGGTGGCGTTATCGATAAAAAAAAAATATCGAGCACGTACCAAGCGATAAGCAATCTATCGATGTTCAGTACAAAAATCGTCGGCGGCACCTACTTAATCATGTCTGTAGTGCGCACCTGCCCGCATACATATTCATTAGAGTCGCATCGTCCACAGTCAATATCAATGACTGTTTTCGCGACACTGCTATGGATACGCCGAGATAAAATACATGAATTATTCTTGTGTGAAAAAAGTGAAAAATAAACGACGCGATCCGCTCCATTCATGATATCCATATGACATTAAGTGAAGGATTAATTAGACGAAGCCGTTCTTCGTACAGCGTTCGTCATTGATACCGTTTTTAATGATGTCGATAATTATAAAGATAGTTTCTTCGTGTTCAAATTTGCCACGCGCCGGACGATTTATTTTTATCAATTTTAACTCTCGGCTGCCTGTGGTATTTTAATTGTTTAATGTATTTAATGCGTTTGACATAATATCCCCTGTGTTCATGTCCGTTCAAACCTTAATTAAATTTTAAATAGGTACATAGGTACATTTCAATTATACATAAGGTGAATTACAAATTTAATATATCATTATAATTCTTAGACTTGTAGATCTAATTTTATTAATTATAAATAATCGTATTTATTATATTTATTATATTTATTATATTATAATCGTATTTATTATATTTATTTATTACTGCCAATACATTTTTATAATAAATTTACTTTAACAGTCCTCGATGAACATCAGTTTTATTATTAAAATAATCAATGTAATAGTAAAATTCAATATTAACGTTGAATAACAGAACAATAAGTCTCCTTGGCGAATAGCCTAACGAGGCTCGGGGCTACCAGTGGCCTTTATACACACCTTGTTCGATTATCATTTATTATGAAGTATTTGCCGTTTATTCAAATTGTATTAACATGTACATTTGAATGCAAATTTGTTCTTAATAGTTCGCCCACATTGTTATTGGTCATTATAATTGATATAAGGTTACGAAAATTTTTCAGTTATTCTTTGTAACATCACGCCTGTTATACCTAATAGATAGGCAGGCAGGGAAGATCAGTACATTCCTATATTACACCAGATACTTTTACGTCCATAAGGAGTGAGTGTATTGTCATACACCATGCTTAAATCGAATCTCCGGTCACTATACATTCTAACAAAATATTTTAAATAAACAAATCAAATTGTACTCAACTCGGGAGTCGGATTCAGGAAGTCTCGATACTCGAGCCACTCTTCGCAACCATTTTACCATCCACGCCTATTGGTCAATTTAATATCTTAAAGTTTGATACTGGCGGATTGAAGACAGGAGTCCCCGAATCAGCTCGCGCGTGTGAAGAGAGTGGTGAATATACAAACATGAAGTAAGCCAAGTTTATAAGAATAGGTATTTGACACCAAATATAATTTACCTATCTTGGAAAGAAACTGGCATGACATCACAATATTAATAAAAACTAGCAATATCTCAAAATTGCATCTACATTTTACAATTGTTGAAGGTTCTTTTCATTATGTTCTAAGTTAACGGATTAATGTTTAAAAATTTACTTTAAAGTTTGCATACTTTCTAGTGAAGACAAATATGTGTCGTATTCTGAACCTTGTTTAGAGGAACCCGGCGATTACAAGCTCTAAATGCACAAACTATAAAATAGAAGCGATAATTACAAAATATATTTTCCATTTGGTCTTCCCTACGGCTGCTCAACCGCCTTTAGAGGATCGAGCGCTTCTAATTAATATTACAAATTGTAAAATATCTTCCATACGCAACGTAGCGTAGGTAACATACGCATACAAATAGAAACAGATTGACCTAATCCATTCCGGCCAGTACTATATCGAGATGGCGGCGTCCGACACGTTCAACCTGTTCGGCCGTCGACGTCCGACAATGCCAAAGTCCATCAGCAACGAGTGCCGGTAGTTGATATCTAATTGTCTCGGAGCGCGGCGACCGCGTAGATCTCGTGTGTCTGTCGGAGGCACTCGAGCCGGCGACGTGCGCGACGCGAGCTGACCGGTCTACGAGCCGCTATACGTTTGAATTGCAAACTTCGATGTTACTTGTTTGGAAATTTTGTTGCATTTCAATCTATACATGGGTATCGACGTGCTTATATTTGTACGAATGCTTACTCATACATTATAGATGGCAACATTAATTATGTTAGACAGGAATTCTAGAAGTCATTGAGAGGAAGTAAATACGTTTCACATGGATTGAAGTGATATTAACACGCTTGTACGCTGATTGACGAGATTCAGTGTAACGTTGATGTGGCTCCTTGTACCATACAGAAACTTTTTATCACATCGAACAATGGAAGAACATGCAAATATCACCAATTAGAATCGTTACATAGAAAGAAAAATGCAAAGAGGAATCGAATTCAATTTAAAATGAGATCAGTCTACGTTCCGCTTGGGCCCGCGTCGATCGGGACGAAATTGAAAATGAGGAATAAAAAAAATTCGGAGAGTGGAATAAATAAAAATAGAGATCCCGCTACAGCACAAGTCGCCGTTGAAATGAAAATAAAACGGCGAAATGCTTTTTGTGGACGAAATAAATTAAAAAGTGTGTCGCGATTTTGCGAACGAAAACCGGTGACGGTCTCGCGACGGCCGTCCGCCGGCCGCCAGACGTCTATGACTAGGTATCGTGCGTTGTTGGCATTTGCATGGGTTACAAGTTTTCCTGTTTCTGACTTTAGGATACTTCGACCTACATTTAAATGTAGCGCCAAATATTTTGCATACATTAAGTATTGATTTTTCGTATGTATCTATTGAAGAGATGAGGTTTTATTCCTTTTTTATCAATTTCATTATACTAGCAAATATTCCTTGTGACTGCGTCGGTAATTGATACTGACTTTTTTATAGTCACCTTCTCGTGGTAAACAACGCTGAATTTACTGAATTTTAGTGATCAATAAAAGAGATTTTATGAAAAACCTACTTACAAAGTCTGTGATTAAAGAGTATTTTATAAAATTAGAACAGTAAGAAGTAGCACCTAGGGCAAAGTCGTACATCGTCGTTTGTAGATATTACAACGCTTGAGACTTCGCCCTTTTTTATGCTCTATTCAGGAGTAGGAGGAGGGGCTTAACTCTGCTCTGCAAATGATTAGTAACTAAAAATATTATTTCATTATTCTTATAAACATTGTACAAGGACTCTACTAGAAACTTAACACGTATAATTGCGAATTTTATATATTGTATGAAGACTGCGAACACAAACTTTATCGAATACAAAGTTACAAAGTACTTTGTTTAATGTGAAATTCATAGATGAATGCACTCGAAACGGTAGGCGTTCATAACAATGGGGTGCGTTACCTAAATTATATTTGTGGGTCGTCACGCTTAGGGGTGGGGGTAGGCGATTAGAGGGGTCCCTTCGACTCGTAGGTGGATGTCCGTATTCATAGGTACGATGATACGAAATGATTAGTATAAACAAAATTTCTGTTTTATGGTCCATTAAGTTCTATACTAAATATTTTCATCTCTAAATCTGAATTTAATATTATATATACTTACCTATGCATATTTCATTTCCTCTGATTCAGTTGAATATTTAAAGTGTTGAATTATTTATTTATTTTCAATTTATTAACAAGAAAATAATGTTGTTAATATTTAATTAATAAGTACGGAATAATGTTATAGATCTGGAATATTTTAATTCGAATAATTTACGAAGCCTGTTTTCATTTTCATGAATGTAGATATTCCTTATCCGCGTTTTATACAAATTAATAAAATTTAAAAACAACTTTGTGATATTTTTTGATATTAAAAATGAATTAACTAAATTCTGAATATTAATGAAGTGATGTTTATTATACACGGAAGCTAGTTTTATAGACTTAGGAGATTTTTTTTTCTGTTTTTCTTTTTTTACCGTCAGTATGGGCTATACATACTGTCCTGTTGTAATCCGCGTTACACTTAAGCCGCGGGAGCAATCGCGCTGTGCGCATTACCGACGCTTGTGTATTTTTCTGATCCCGTACTAAAGTGTACCATTCAATAGGATTGTTTGCAATCATTAACCATTCAGCTTAGTAGCGTAATATATAACCTATCTCTAACTATATGAATATGAATAAAGAAAAAAATCTCTTTAGTAAAATGTGACAGAGAAATATCATATTTATTGTTTTCAAGTAAAATTCGATGCTTCTAAATACTTATAAACAGTTTTCATATCGCTAACATAAGAATCTTTGCTAACGTTTGGTAAAATTGTTTCTTTCACTTTGGTTTTCTTTAAATCTTGAAATAATCACACGTATTAGTTCCCGTTCGTTTAGTATTTTATCCAATCCACTATCCAATTCTTTATCCACCTAAAACCAATTACAGTCTGAGGAGTTCGTAAAGTTATTCCGTAGAGCTCCGAAACGTAAATTACGTTAGTAAGTAGTTATATTACACTAGAAAAGTTCAGATTGTTAATCAGTAGATAGCTATTTTCACTTTATAGGTGAGTAGCTCACTAATTTATGACTCCTGCTTGTACGTACTTGGAAATGATACTCGGATGGATTGTAACACGACCCATAGATTTTGTAATTAAACTAATTTTGAGTAGGGCTTTTTAGTTCAACAATAAACAACTCTCGTTATGAACAAACTCATAGCGTTAACTACTTATTGCACTTAAAGCGAAACTAGTTCAAACATCAGTTACAGTAGTAGGCACTAATAACAAAGTTTCATCCCTTTGGATGGCGGCTCGCACTGTTTTAGAAAGTAGCGTTTAAGGAGAAGAGAAGATGGTGGTGCAAGAAAGTTTTGCAAGAATTTTTAATGAGGCGTCGCTGGGGGTGCGACGCGCGGCGGTGGAGGGGGCGGCGTCGCGGCGGCGGCGCGGCAGTGCGCCGCGCGCGGCCGTCGCGCCGCCCGCCCAACAGTCGCCCGCGGTCGCCGCCGCCGCGCTCGCCCGCACGCGTGCAGTCGTCGCCGCCGTCGCGATGCCGTCCCACGCCCGCTCCGCCGCGCGTTACGCCACGCTCGCGCTCTGAGCTCGCGCGCGACCCCGCACGAAACTGAATAAGTTCGACAAATCCTCCTCTTACCTGGACCACTATATAGACGGACGAGTGCACCTTGGTGATAGTTTATAATCACCCGTCGTAGTTCTATAAATATTTTTCATTTTCTAGTACAAAATTGTAAAATATCTGGTAGAGAAGAAATTAGTATTTTTTAAAGTACAAAATATTGTAATATAGCAGCGACGTAGCGTCTATAGAATACATACGATTAAATACAGGGTCAGTTTTGTATGAATTCAATGTGATTGTAGTTTAAGTCGCCGATACAAGATCGCCACTGTTCATACTGCTTTAAGATTACCGGACTTAATTTCAAAGGTAAGTTGGTAAGGAACAATCGACGATAAAGTAATTAAAGCCTGTTTAATAAGTATAATGTCACATCATAATTAACATTATAAACATGAACAAAACAAACTCGCAAGGAAATGCCAAAACAAACGTACAAGATGTATGAAGGTGGGCAGCGCGTGATTCGCGTGCCGATAGTCACTTGGGGCTTTCTTAAATGCAAGAATATACAAAATCCGGCGTCGAAGTCGGCGATAGTATGATTAAGCGTTGCACCGAGCCCCTAAATCACAGTAGGTGGCAACGCCGGGCGACAACACTCCGCCGCTCGCACTCCACAAATTGTTTGTCCTGCCTTTAACAATATAAATTTAGAACGGACGAATGCCGATCGTAAATCGAATGCCTCGCGATTGTTTTGAATATAGCAATGAAATGTACCAGCGCCGGACTCGATGTATGCACCGTTGGGCTCGCGCCGAAAGTTTGATTAATCATTTGTATAAGTTTGCGCCTGCGTTCAGATTTACTTATGCATTCGGTTTGTAAATTGTTTACTGGCTAACGGCGCACGGATGGTATCAAGGTTCAATCTGTGTGTCGCGTTCAAAATGTACAGTTAAATTTCTGTTACAATGTACGATGAAATTAATAACTAACGATGAAACATAAGACAATAATGTTATTAGACGCCACGATACCGAACAGAGAGATGAATAGAAATTTGAATTCTCACATATACATTGCTTAATTTGCAGCTTAATGTAACATTAGCGACTCTTTACACCCATGGGAATGTTCCACTGTTCGGGAAAAAGTGTAAAACTTACTACATTATCTCCCAAACAAAATAAACAATGACTTTCTACACGAAACAGCTTAACGTTAACTAAAAAAGTTTGTATCAAGAGCTGTCTTGCAATTTAAGTATGTTAGCCTTATCAGACGACCAGCTTTTGCCATTTTAAGTATGACAAGCTTGACAAATAAGAACGATGACACTTTTTTTACAAACCACGGGCGGTATTGGACAGAGAGGGCGAACTGGAATTAAAAAAGGAGAAATTTCTTATTCTTCTCGCCAGTTCTAGTTTCTAAAAATGTTTCACACAGAGTACAAAAACAAAAGAATTTTTAATGGACGATCTAATAACGGAACCTCTTAAAGAACAGAAACAAAACGCAAAACTTTTAAGGGAGCATTTTTTACGTTTACCGGACAAGCGCGTTGCGAACAAAACGCCGTAAATCATATTCGGTCTTTTGTGGAGGAAATAACAAAGGAAATGAAACTAGTAGATACGGTTTTTTATACATCTGTGATGCGTGGGTCTAACGGTGGAGCAACAATGCACCTACTGAATAGACCAACAATGAGTACCTACGTGAATGAAGTTGCGCAAGAGTTTCCAAAATTTTTTGTTTACGATTTTTCATGAACAGTCCAAATTCATATTGTATATAGCCGTACACCATTGTAGCCGGGTGGTCAGTGAAAGCGAGACGTATTGTGACGTTAATGTAAGCACAAGTTTTAAAGTGGATATCTATTTACCTTCGTTTAAAAGTCCCACGCTACCTGTTAACATGCTTTCGGGGATGTTCAAGAGTTTTGTAGTGTTAAATCCATTCTTTTGTTAATTATTGCATTCATTTCCAATTTCGAAAACATTATCACTAATATGATATATATGCTCGCCATCGGGCATAATTTAAGAAATACGTAAATTTATTTTACAGTAATAGAAAATTAATTAAGGTATATTAACAAGTTACGATATATAGTTAATAATCTTAACCCAACTAAAAGTCCTCGCCCGAATTTGCCATGTCTCGAGTAAACCAATAAAACACATCATAGAGGAAAATGTTTGTAATCTCTTTGCCAAGTTGCCACGCATGGTTAATACATCATGGGCCCATTAAGCAACCGATGACAACAGTAAAACCATGACCCCGTTCGGTTCGTCCGATTTTTATTTACTAATCCAGTTTTCTTTCCGACCGTAGGTAATAGGTACCTATACGAAATATTTTAATTACTCAACAGCTTCTAATTTCAAAAGTCTCTGGCGAAATCATCATGTTTCCGTTTTTCGTACATTTTAATTGCCTTATAACTGTACGCTGGTTATAATATTCTCTTACATACAACTTCCTGCCCATTTCTATTTGAATACATATATTTTGGGGTATCATAAATGTTATTTATCGACACGGTGAAAGTTTTATTTCTGGAATCTTTTTATTAATTACAATATACGGGCGTGCAATTATGAAATAAATGATGAATGTAGAATAAGCACTTTAGATCTTTAGGACAGAGAGATTTGACACTCAGTGCTGTCTGCTTACCTCAAAAATGACTTGGCGTGAATAATAATAACTAACCAACTTTATAACAATGATTAAGTGTCAAATTATGACAAGAGAGTTTCTACAACAATAGCTAAAAAGTAATTTTCAAAATTCAACAAACGTAACCGTAAACAAAAACCAAAAACGCAACCACTATCTCTCGTGTACACCACAACAACACGGAAACAACACTAGTGCCACGCCCATTTATGATATAAATCATTCGCGAAACGAGTAATTAAAACACAGTGCACAGAATCAGGCGTACCGAATTTACGGGGGCGGTGTGAGCGACGCGGCACCACGGGAGCGATATTGCAGGATGGCGGGAATATGGAAATGGGAAAATTGCGAGTGAAAATATTGTGCGCGTTGTCATTGATGCGTTCATTGTTTTTTACTTTAATTTAATAATTTCACTGCGCTCCAATTGTTTCGTTTGTTAAATGGATGTTCTCATGTTTGGAAGCTTTTAGATAGTTGGATCGGAACCAGAAAAGACGGTGATTAGAATCAGTTTTAGATTAAACGAGCATGTTCTTTTATGTTTTCAGTGTTTTATATTATTATCATAGTGATCGGATGTTTCATTATAACCTACATGAAATTTGAAGATTTAATCATACGCGAGAAAGTTTATTATTGTATGTGTAAAGTTGTACAATTTCGTTACTAAATATAATATCTGCGTCAATCGTATTTGTAAATGGCATTTAGTCTGTTAATATATTTAAAACTTCGACATAAATCTTTAAAGAATCGATTAAACAAATTTAATAGGAAGTCAATACAATTCATGTAACCAATAAAGTATAAGAGATAAGGTCACAAACAGAATATTGGACGCGGTGTTAAGGCTAACACTATTAAGGAGATTAGTAGAAAAAAGCGTATCATAAGACTGGTCGGACAAGATCGTAAAGCTCCTACTATTGGACTACATAAAACGTCTAAGGCTGTTGTCGCACACGGCGGCTAAACAAATTGTAAAACACACGTC
>DWEI01000764.1:0-19509 GCA_018245875.1 Mysoria ambigua
TAACCGGTGAATCGCGGGAATGTTCTGCATTCCTCTGCCTACCCCTTCGGGGATTACAGGCGTGAAGTTACGTACTATCCATAATATATCTACAATATTGCTTAATTAAAAGTTATTGACCAAATAAACCTCTTAAGAATGTTACAAATTAAAAATTTCAAACAATAATAATTGTTCATGTAAAAATAATTATTCATAATGCTGTTAAATTTGCAATAACATAAAAATTATTCATGACTTGAGATACAACTTTGGACTTGACTTTACTTCAATGAGTCCATCAATGGTTATCTTGCCGAGGAGCCGCTGGCAGCACTGGAGAGCGGTGAGCGCTCTTCGCAAGTCACCTTCACAGGTGTCCACGGCCTGGTCAAGTATCTCACCATCGCCGACATCAACACCCTCTGACTCACATACTTCTCGCAACCTGAAATTAATTTTAATTGATCTTGTATTTTTATTTTGCATTCCATTGATAGTACACACCATATGTCCATGAGATCTGTGACTTATAACATAACTGGCAAATTGAGAGGAAGTGTTACATTGCTCTGCCTACCTGTTTGGGGATTATAGATGTAATTTATTTTTACAAATACATACAAATTTACAATATAATTTATAACTTACCTCTTTATAACATTCTCTTTAGTGAGTGGCTTGAACCGAAACTTGGAGCATCTACTGGTGATCGGAGGAATAATCCTTGAGACGTAGTTGCAGATGAGACAGAAACGAGTGGTTCTGGTCTCCCTCTCCATCGTTCGACGGAGGGCAGCCTGTGCCGCTGTTGTCATTGAATCTGCTTCATCCAGTATCACTAACTTGTACGGTGGACATGGTCTACCACTGAAAATACAATGGATTTGTTGTTTACCACTGTTCATTACAGAACTGGTCTCATGAGGTTTATACAGTGAAGCATTGTTAATATTGCTTTACTTATAACCTATACAAACTGGTGTGACAACATTCAGCTTTTCATCTCTTTAGTTCTGGTTTAAGAAGATAAATGTACTACACTCCCACATCTGACCAGTAATGTTTACATCTCTCTATGAAATAGGTGATGAACCTATTCCCATACATCAGGCCCATTCCTACTGTAACACATAAGTTAGAAAAATCTGATAGTAGTCTATAACAAAACACACTAGTCAATCCAAGATTTGAATCCAGAACCTACCGATCGGCAGTCATGCTTACATACAACATGACCAATGAGTCAATCTAAATGGATAAAAATTGATATCACTTTATTATATACCTATATCACTTTAATTGTAAGAGATTTACATAACTTACTCTGGCTTCGTACTGCTGACAGTGAGCTGGGCAAAGGTCTTCACTTTGTCTCTAATAACTTGTATACCTCGTTCATCAGACGCATTAAGTTCTAACACACGGTCTCGTGTAATATCTCCAAAAAGTTGCCTAGCAGCGGCTAATATGGCACTGGTTTTACCTGTGCCTGGCGGGCCATAGAACAATAAATGAGGTAAGTCACCCCCGGATAAACATTCACGCAAAACTTGGATAACTTCGCCTTGATCTACTATATCGTCGATAGTTTTCGGTCGACTGAAAAAAAGTAATCAATTCAAAATCGAAGCGTATATTTCTATTAATGACACTTTTTTTGTTGTTCGTCTTAAGAAGTTTAGTCTTTAAGATAACAAATAAAATATTGTCAAAAAGTAACGTTTTTATAAATATTTCTCTATTTAATTCAAAAGCCAGTGCACTTGATGCAACTATTAAATGTTATTTGAATGAACTTTACTGAACTTACTATTTCTCAACCCAGGGTGCCGGCGGGTTTTTTTTAGTGGATTTACCACTAGAAGTGGATGGTTTTTCAGATGCTGATAGTTTTCCAGTTTTTAAAAACGATTGCATGTTTAATATGCACTTGCGTGCAAATTTAAATATTAAGGTAATACTTGAAAAACCCGAGACTCGAGATCAACTTTTGGTTCCAAATGATAACAGATTTGACGTTTGTAATTCAAAATTACAAGCACGTTTATTTTTATGGAATATGGGATTAAATGATTCACAATATTTCCTAATTAAAAAAAATTCTTTACAATCTATAAGAGTCAGTTTTAGTTTTAGTGTAATACGTATGAAGAAAAATAATTAGCAGTATAACTACTTTAACATTTTATAATCCTGTAACGTTAAGAACTTAAGTTGTTTTAAGTCTTGTACTCATAAGTTAATTAAAAGCAAAACTTTTTGCACTTAATGGAGAAAAACTCAGTTATTTCAGAAAGGATTTCTCATGTACTTGAACCTAAATATGTATATACTGTACTCATTGGAATAGACGGTTAAATCCTAAGGTCCAAAAACCTATGAAAAAATTTAAGAATGACAACTGCTATATATGCAGAATTAATCAAATTTTGACATTACTTGACATTGACAAATGAAACGCGGGAATATAAGATAATAATAAACAATGTATTATATTTGAAAAATCTTTTACTTACCAGCATTAGTAGTAATAATTTGTGTTTCTTTATATACTATATTAATCAAACTTTGGCTAAAATGACTACCAGATCACAAAAGAAAACTGCGCAATCTGCATTGACCAATGGAACACCAATGAAACGAGTAGAAAATTCTTGGATACTGCTTATTAAAGGTTACCAATATTTTAATTATTGGCTGTAATGTCTCATAATAATGTCTTATAATTTTAGTTTCTTTGATAATGGTTAAAGTGGTTTAATGTCTCATAGATTTTTAAGTTTGTGGATAAGGTCTCACTTCTTTTTAAATTCCATTGCTGTTTATGACAGAATAATGTAAATAATAATCGACACAGATACTTAGACCAAGACTCACATACCGTGACCAAATTTGCCAGCTACTGGCTGATAGGCGAGGCAGGAGTTTTTAAAACTGGTGTGTGAGGATAAAAAAATATTGAATGTACAAAAAATACAGCAGATATTTAAAAATACATATGGAATTCATTGGACTCTGTATACCCTTCAAGACATCTCATGTTGTAATATAATTATTTTATATATTTTAACATTCTCTTTTCAGAGTCAGTGTTGGAGAATAAAAATTTTAATGTTATTACACTCCCACATCCCGCCACCGAAAATCCCACAAAATATTGTCTAGATGACACTAATGGCAAAATGTATGAAATTACAATGTTCAATGAACCTTATAGGTCATGGTTTGTGGGAGAAACAGTTAAATCTGATGGTAGCCTGATGATGGTAACCCCAGTCAACCCACTGTTTTTAGGTTGATTCAATATTTTTTTGAATTTTTTATTTTAATTAAATATTAACTAGTATATTCAATTAAATATTGTTTTATATATAATAAAAAATAACCAGACATCTTGATGACTTGATTGAGATAAATTTGTTAAGCAGAGTTTTTTTTTACCTGTTACTGATAAATTTCCTAAAATTCAAAATAGATTTCTAAGGGTGCTATGTAGTTCTTTACAGAAGACTTATGTCAAACAATCATATTATAAAGAGGCTTGAGTTACTGCCATGCCATTTTGCCATGCTTTGATGATTCTAATGCTGTTAAAATGTTTCAGTTTTACCTAGACTAAGAAAACAGTGTACTGATAGAGCTATTCCATTGGAGGACTTGCTTTCAGAAAAGGGCTTTGATAAGATATTTGATTTTGTCCCCAAATTAAATAGCATCGCTGATTTAAAGGTACCATGTCAATGATTATCCAAATTTGTTAAAATGGCTTAAAATACTCATTTACAATACTCATACTAGCCTTTGCAAGTTCAGTGCAAGCAAAGACTTTATTTATTATCTGCATTCCACTCTCGCCTAGGCCTTTTGGACCTAGTTATAATGTTGACGTCGTCTGATACTAAAGAGTACTACATGCTCCTTTTAACTATTGTATTGTCCACTGTTCAATATTTAGTGATGAGTTTTAGGGAATTGATTGGTTTTGTTTTAAAAGGGTCCTGAAGATATGAAAGCCTATAAATATAATGAGCAGAAAACACTATTGTGGCTTGAAGAGCGAGTCACAAAACTCTCAACTGTTTTAAAAGAGAAGAATATTAATGTATCCTCTGGAGCAACATCTGCAACTTTTGTAATGAGCAATTTGAAAAATGAAAATGTTAATGACGGTATGAATGACTAATTATTGTTATAGGATAACATTCTTTATTATTATATGTTTAAATTTCATTATCATCATCAACCCTTAATGGTCTGCCGTTGAAAATTGGCCTCGCCTAATGGGTGCCACTCCTCCCGTCCTTAGTTTTTATTTAATTACAAATAAGTGAAATGTGGGATTGTTCTGCATTCCTATACCTACCTCTTTAGGAATTACAGGCGTAAAGTTACTTTTTTTTAGTTATAAATTATATGTGTTTGTATGTTTCAGAACTCTTTTTGAAATATGCCTTTGGATTGGTATCTGAATACCTCCAAGATGACTTAGTGAATCTTTTAGAAAAGAAATTCAATTTTACCGTAGATTTAATTGAATCAATTGGTAAAAAAAGAAAGTCAGAGGTTGATATTAATGGTATTACTAAGAAAGTGAAACAAGAATTGCAAGAGGATACTCTTGAAGACAATAAAAATGATGTTTTGAATTCCAGCTTCGATGAAATTAAAAAGCAAAAACCTTTAACAGCTAAAGAAAAAGCCAGACAAAAAGCTGCAAGTGGAACAAAAACAATATCATCATTTTTTACAAAGAAATAATTGTTTATTATGTTTGAATAATTCTAGTATATATTAATATTATATTAAATGAATTCAAAAAAAATGAATTATATATTATGTAATTTAAAAACGAAAATATCATGTAAGGGTAAAATAACCTAAATGAATAATTTATTCAATAAATTTATTATTTAGTGGCATTTAAGTTCTATGGCGAAGAATGATTAATTTATTACTATTAATTTAATTTTGAAAAGTAACCTTAAATATTGTAGTTAGTCTGTCAATTTATCTAAAGAATATATACAAGGAATTATCTCTATAATTTAGACATTAATATTTTAGTATTTGTTGGGTGCAATGCATAGGAAGGTTCTTTATTTTTTACTTAGTAACATTAATATGTTTACATTAAGTAACAGTTAAAAAATGAGGAGTAATACGAATTAATTATGGCAACATTATTACGGCAGCCATTGCTATTTCTTCATTCGGTACGTTCCTAGTCGTTTTGGGAAATCCAGTGGTGATTTTTTTTTAAACATTTAGGTGATATTTGGACACATAGGACATTGTGTAGTGTAACTGATGTGATTATTATAAAGTGTTGTGCGTAAGACTTTGATAAGTGTTTAATAAACTTTTAAATCGCGGCCAATGTCAGCAGGCGTGTCAGATCAGGTATTTTGCATTTACTCTTATTTGTAATGAATTCAGTATATCTATGTTGATATGAACATAATGATTGTATTGTCTTATTTCTTGTTTCATGTAATGCGGTTGTATAGCGGATGAAAGGGCAAGGGAACCAAGGTAAAGATGGAACCATTATGACGTTGCAAGAGCTTTCTCGATAGACGGACTCTCGCACCGGTCGGCTTAGCGTCAGCCGCTCGCGAACATGATGCCGTCACGAATGTTATCTAATTTTCACTTTCTGTTCTTCATTTATACTTGTCGCTGTATAAATTCCTTCAAGCGCCAATAAATATTGAAATATTCCGATCAACATAAACATACATCATTATGATATTTCTAAGAAATTTGAAGTAATTGGATTAAATTTGTATATGTTCTACAACATAGCACAGCTTTACTCATCCCACACAAATCTCCCACACAATTTTATTGATTTCTCGCGTTATGTGCCCACAGTTTTATCTCCATTCATTCTAGTGTTCATTATTTAAGTGTCTCGAATCAGAAGTATGTATAAACAATTCATTATTGTGTTACATTTACTTTGTGTGATTTGTGATTTCACATTCAGTATCCATTTATACTTAATCCAGATATATTTGAAGTGTAACATATGTCTTCAGAAACTAATTGTTTATAGTATTGTATTGAATTCCAACTTTCTGATTACTGTGTAAAGTAATTATATTTTTTTAAATAAAAGAGAATTATGCATTTTTTTAAATAAAAGAATTTTTGTTTAGCATTTTTATTAATCTAATTTTGTTGGTTATCACAATGGACAGGTGGAAATGAATAGTTACTTACTTGGCCTTACATGGCCTTGCATCAGTAAAATAATAGTGATAAAATTGTAATATTTATATATGTTTTTAAATAAGAAGCTTCTGAAAATATTTAAAATTTGCATATTGACACAGTATTTCTTATTTTATACATTTATTGATAAATGTTGGCCTAATGCTTTGTTAAATTGTGTGGATGCACAATCATAGTTTTGGATATAAACATGGACATCCAATATCTTTCATTTTGTAAGTCTGTATGTGTTTCACTGGTTACATTTTTATGTCCCACTATGGAACAGGAGGTGAACCTATTGCCATGCATCACATCACATGATTCCGAACAACTACTAGAAAAACTAAATCAGAAAACTTTGTAGTGTTCAACCCGGAAATCAAACCCGGGACCTCCCGATCCACAGTCACACTTACAAGAATTTCGGCATAAATTTCATTTATGTTATGTATATTAGTATCAATTTTCAATATCTATATTGAAATAATCTGCACCCTCAAAAGTGTTAATGTTTAATGTATGATAAATAAGTGGACCGATTATCATGTAGGCAGTCTCACTGCTATTGCAATTGGTTAGATTATGTAGACTACAATATGAAACATACATTTTATCTTCAACAATACACATTAAACAAAGGTACTCAATACAACAAAATTTGTCCAACACGAATTCTATTCTGCGAGTAAAATAATCATAAACCATTGACGAATTTAACAAGTATTAAAATATTTAACCAGTATATTAAAGTATTACATGTCATCTACATAATAACTTTTGTACTTCACTGCAGTACTTGTTGCATTCATAACATGGAAATTCACTTGTAACAGTGATTTGAAAACTGTACACTATGAAACAAAAAAATTAAAATGTTTCAGTGACAAATGCACCTAAGGACCCACAGTTAGAGAGTGGCAGCGAGGAGCTGACGGAGGTGTCATGGCGGCATCAACAGCAAGCATCATATGTACCACCCATCTCAACAGCGGCCGACCCCTACAATGCAGCAGGTGGGTGTATTTACTTTCACATTGTGACTTCACTTCATGTTTTCGTTTATGATAACAATTATTTATTATCTATATCTTAATTAATTCATATACATAATAAGTGTACATACAGTGATGTATGTACCACTGTAAAATTTCTATTTATACAGTTTGAAAACAGCACTAAGCTTTTTGATTATTGTCTTTCCATTAATCATCATCATCATCATTATCATCATCATCATCAGCAGCCTATTCTCGTCCACTGCTGGACATAGGCCTCTAAAATAGCACGACACTGAGCTTGATCTTTAGAGATATATATCTTTACATTAATCCTACACAGCAATTATTTGTTTGCAAACTTTTTTTATTTGAGTATTAGTGTGCTCTTGTACAATAAGCTAAGGGTTTGTTAAATTAAACATGGTTTTCTTAAGCTCACAACCTTTATTTATTATTATCATATGGCAACATCATATGCGTTATAGAAGATAGATAGCACCATGCGGCAAACATCAGGATCCATACTGATCACCATGATGTTGTTCTATTGCCTTAAGGAACTCAAGGGTTATGGTGATGTCATCAGTTTCATTTGGGTGTGTCGTATTTTTAAAATTTCAGTGAGATTAAAATAAATTCATTAGTACTATTTTATTCGTTAATAAAATACTCAGCATATTGTAACTTGAAATAGTAGAATAACATTAACGTGAAGATATAAATGATGTCGGAAGACTCCATTCTTTTACAGATTGAGAGGAATTATAAGTAGTAATAATGTAACATGCAATCATAAAAAAGATTTAATACTATATCAATGTAACATGGAATTTCTTTTTAATTTTTCAGGTTATTATGGCACTACAGGGCTTCCTTATCAGGCCTTCGGAGTTGGGGATGGGACATGGTCCACAAATGGAACAGATCCAATGACCTTCCTCGGAGGATACAATCCTCATGATTCGTATGGCGTGGATGGTAGCTAGTATTTATTGCAACATAACTGATACAGAAAAATCATAGAATTTTCTATATTTATAAAAAATGACACCACTTTTTATGGAATCATGACAAATTTATTAATACAAGTCTTGTAACATTCCAGGTGTCTTTGGACCCTCAACAACAACATTTTCAACTGCCGCATTTGGTCAACCTGCATCAACTTTTAATTATTTCCCTGGAAACGGTGACTACTCCACGTGGGGTCAGTTAGGTCGGGCGAAGCAATATGACGATTACTACAGGGCGGAATTGTATGTGCCAGATGGAATTAAGCAGGTGGAGACTGGCGTCGAGGCGCTGTCTCTCGGCGAGCACAAGGCAGACAAAGAGCGCGGGTCCGAGCTTAAGGACGCGGCGGGCGGATCGCAACCCAAAAAGATGACATGGGCTTCGATCGCTAGCCAGCCGGCTAAGCCGGCGCCTTCCGCTCAGAGCGGCGGACTCAAGAAGAAGGGCCCGGGCATGCCGCCGCCTCCGATCATACCCGGCAAGCACAACATGGACATCAGCACTTGGGAGGCAAGCAAGAGCGCACCCGTGGTGACCGCTCCGCCGCCCCCGCCGCTGCAGCCACCACCTGTGCCCGCCGCATTACCGTTGCCGATGCCGCAGCAGGCGTCTCCAGCGCCCACGCAGATGCAACGCGGGCCTCCGCCGCCGCAGCACGCGCCGCCGCCGGCATGGACGCACACGCCCCGTGCGCCTCTGCCTCAAGCGCACCAGTCGCACCAATCTCATCAGCAGCATCAGCAGCATCAACAACACCAACCGCACCAGCAGCACCAGCTGCACCAGCCGCGGCCGCCCATGCCCGTGCCGGCCGTCGCCTCGCCACCGATGTCTGCAGCATCCGGACCAGCTCCGCATCCTGTACTGGACGAATTGCGCGTTAAAAATGATTATAATCCTAAGGACTTCGATCTGAGCGTGCCTAACGCTAGATTTTTTGTTATTAAATCGTACTCCGAGGACGATATCCACCGCAGCATTAAGTACGAGATCTGGTGCAGCACGGAGCATGGAAATAAGAGGCTGGACTCTGCTTTCCGCGAGCGCGAGAGAGAAGGCGGTGCGGTTTACTTGTTTTTCTCGGTGAACGGCAGTGGACACTTCTGCGGAATGGCGCGCATGATCAGCGCCGTGGATTATAACTCCAACTCGAACGTGTGGTCCCAGGACAAGTGGAAGGGGCAATTCCGTGTCCGGTGGATTTACGTCAAGGATGTTCCGAATTTGCAACTTCGTCATATCAAATTAGAGAATAATGAAAACAAGCCGGTGACGAACTCCCGCGACACTCAGGAGGTGCCGCACGCGAAAGGCCTTCAAGTGCTGCGTATAATTCACAGTTTCTGCCACTGTACCTCGATTTTTGACGATTTTGTACATTACGAAAAACGTCAGGAGGAGGAAGATTCGCGTAAAGTGCCGCATAACGCGCCGCCACAGGAGAACAACCGGGATGACTACGAGGGCGGGCGCGGATATCGCAACAACTACCGCGACTACCGAGACCACCGCGACGGTGATCACCGAGGGCGCGACGGCCGCGACGGACGCGACGCGCGCGACGGCCGCGACGGCCGCGACGGCCGCGACCACCGGGACGGACGGGAGCCAAGGGAGCACCGAGACTCGCGCGACCCCCGCGACGACCGCGACGGGCGAGACAATCGCGACAATCGCGACCATGGGTTCCGCGATCGTGATTGTAACTTTAGACCCCATCATAAGGTTTGTGGTTAAGCCTCCTTTTTTAATGTCGCTCGAGATCGCCCCTACAATACGTCAAGCGGTTTACGATGTTCACTTTTGAAATTTGATCTGCTTCGTATGTTACTGGCTCACTACTATTTAAACATGCTATTAGCATATGCTTACAATCAGCTCTCTGCCGATATTCCCAATTTGGATCGGGAACTCCGAGAATAATCGTTGTATTGCACGTGGAGTCCCCAGGTCCAAGTTTCCTGCGTTCTATTGGCGTGTCGAAACGCTTATATTGTTTTTGTATTCGCAGGACCGCGATGGTTCGCGTGGTCGAGGGCGTCCTCGCAACTAGTCGTGGCTCACGACGCGCGAGAACGGATCGAGGGCTGGCTTCTCTCCATAGACGACTAGTGTCAAGTTATCGATTGGTACCGCATCAGAAAGTGTATGTAAAGGGAACATACATGTGCAAGAATGAGGAACCTATCCGTAGCGGCGCGGCCGTGCGTTGCCGCGTTTCTACTCGAACATTTAAAAAAAAATAGATACAATTGTTTTGAACAGTGCTTAACTTGAAAAAAAAAAAACTTTCAACAAATTAAAATGTGCTAATTAAATATTTTGTACTGAGAGAACGTTTAATAAAACAAACGCCTAGTGAACAGAACATTGTTGTCAACTGTGTGATGGCTAATGGTCACATGATATATGGTGTGTAATTGTGGACTTTGTTTCAAATTTGTGGACTGAATCAATGTGGTATCGTAATTATAAAACTAGGAAATTCTGTGCTGAGAGGAGTTGATCCTCTTCATTGGGGACCGGTGATGATAATGGTAAAGATGATTATGACACATCAATATATTGTGCGCTGACTGAGTGTAGTGATAATTACCACAATCATCTGTGTCTATTGTATATCCATATAATAGTTTATGTCTATTGAGATTTGTATAACTTTTTTATTACAGAAACATGTAATCATATGAGGTGTGGCCACTTTTATATACGTTGTTTTACCGCACGTCCCTTCTCTCGTGGCATTGCTATGAAATTGTTTTCTGTATAGACATTGTTGCTTTTCTTTAAAATATTAATCCCAATTGTTTTATTATAGAGTACACTGAAGAACTGATCGAATTTGTATAATTTGGCGTGACTAGATACTGAATATATATTATATCATATATATATGTAGTAATAGGCTGATATGAATTGTTCCTCTCCGAACACATGTACATATTTTTATTGAAAATTAACATATTTTTTAAGAGCAACAACAGTGTAACGAGAGAAATCGATTTTATTTCCATTTTAATGTTTACATGTGTTAATCACCCCACCTTATTTTTAAAGTGCCTTTTCATTTCGAAGTTGATTAGATGTATGATGTAGAGCTAGTGCCACGTATTTTATTTTTTCGAATGAATTCAACTTTAGCTTGTAATTTGCTGATGCATTATATTTTGTTTAAACGTTTTTAATTATTGATTCTCTCTAAAGAGTTACATTCGACACTTATCGAACGTGCGCGAAACAAAAAACAAAAATTGTATGCGTGATACTGTTACTCTGATATGACAACGGCCTTCGCATACTACGGGTAACTGTTTGATGTACAATGCGCATTGTAGTGTTGTTTTTATAAAAAAAATATGTGAGACTTAGAGTTCACCTAATACTAATTAAAGGCTGTCATAAATGTTATAAGTTATTATTTTTTATTTATCCTTTCAACGACGTAGTCGGGCCAAAGCTTCCTAACAGGTGACAGCCCGCCTTTTTTAGATTATGTTCCTGACAAAGTTGTGAAAAAAGTAAGTATTTTCTCTGGATTCGAGTAAGTAGTTACGTTTAGTTTCGAGTGTCTACTAAAAGAATTTTAGTGTTCTTTTAGAATTATTGATTGTCTAAATATATATTTTCATAAATGATTTATTATAGTTATTTGCAAATCCCTAATGAAAATATTTTATTTAAAATTGGAACAATGCATACGTTATGTTGTTTTCCAATCGCACAGAACCTAGTATTTATGTAATGATTAATTGAACAAAGTTACATTTCATACAAGGCAATAAAATTAACTGGTTTTTTTTATTGAGGCAAATTTTTTGATATAGTATAATTTTAAAAATATTTAATGACACGAAGTTACCATAAAGGTGAATAATGTTATCGTTGATAATATATGTAGGCTTGTTTGTAAATTGTCATAATGTGAGGAAGATATAACGACTTGCCACCATTGTTTAAATGCGTTTTTAACTAGCGATGCCTAGCTAATGTTCGTTTTTCTTCATTGGAAGAGATTCTAATAGTGCCTATTATAAAATACTGCTAGCGTAGAGCTTCACTTGTTAACACAAGTTCAAAACGGTACGTATCATTATGATTAATACGCATTAATTACGTCGTTGGTCGTATTGGTTGCAAGTGCGACTGACGATCGGAAGATCTAGGGTTCAATTTCCGGGTCGGGGACGACTAAATTATTATTTAGTTTTTCTACTAGTGCCTCGAAGGCTGGATATGTGCCCTGAGTATGGCAATAGGCTCATCACCTATTCCACAGTGGTACGTAAACATAACTTGTGAAACGTGGTAGTGTTATACATTCCTTTGCCTACCTATTCGGTGATTACAGGCGTGATGTTACGTTTTATACGCAATACGAAAAATTTTACATCAGCAGGTCCCCTTAGACCAACTAGGCAGGCCTCTTGTACAAGCGATTATGTCCATTTTACTGCGTCATTTCCGTGATCAAAAATTAATAATGGCGATCCAACATGAAGTAACACTACTTTAAATACTGTGGAAGAGCAATTGGTGCGGTCAGTCTATAAGCAAAAATAATTATAGTAAGAAATAAATAAATTTAAGTTTTCAATTATTTTTGCAGTCAATTTATAATTAAGTACTTCATATATATGGGTTAAAAGTATGTTATCAATATATTCGTATAGGTTCATCATTTTTTGTCGTAAGCGATCTAGTACGAAGAATGCAAGAAACATTTGGTACGTACTACCTACAATCGCGACATTATTACTGACCCATTTGCTTGCAACTCACTTATTGCTATCTGTATTAATACCAACGAATATGATATCAGTTCATCCGAGTAGTATTTATTTACGCAGTGCGGTTAAAATTGGTAAGCAAAATTTGTAAGCCTTTATGTGTTGATTGAGGTAGGTCAAATAGGCAAAGTTTCTTTTTTACTAAAGATCTCGTACAATATGTGTATTATTCGTTGGTGACGCTTTCGTTTACTGTACAATATTTGTACATGGCAACACCAACTTAAATGCCACTGTCATTGCTGTCATAAGTGGACGTTTGCACGGCAGGATCGTGCATTCGCGAAATTGTAGATTAGAACAATATATTTATTTCAGTGTTGTATTTACATGTCGTTTTTAGTGATCTAATATGAAAGTAAATTACGTATTTAAGGTTGAAGTGGGAGGTGGGAAGTTGAAAAGGTCGTGCGAGCGAGTTGTCGTATATATCCTCAATGTTTATACACAGTTGGGGCTCTGTCACTCGCTCAGCCACAGCCGCCGTCCCTCACTTTAGTTTTGGCTCTGCCTGTGACACAACGCATCCAACGCGGTATCAGCAAAACAATGTTATCGTGTTCGTATCTCTGTCAGATAATCAAAGAACGATAACACAAGATAATGATAACACTACTACTACGATTTAGATTTTAGTCGCGCGATCGAGGTTTCGGGATTCTAATGATTTAGTGTGTGTGATCGGATTCAAGTATACCGTAAAAATGAGACATGCATTCGGTCGAAATGCAAAAAAGTGTTTCCGTGCAAGTAGATAGTGATTTCGCGCTCTATTTGCCCAGCGGCGCTTACGAAATAAAAAAAATGGAGCCAAGATCCAAACTGCGTAAAGTGATTCTGTTTTGTTTACTACTTTCACTGTTCGGGATGGTCGCCTTCGGATACTTTTGTCCAGACCAGGTGAGTTTCATTTTGTAATTAATAATAATTATCGTATATTCTTACATTCTATGAATCAAATATTTTGATGTTTTACAAAAAAATATTTACTCAGTTAACTGCAATTATTTTTAAAATGTACAGTAAACAACAATATGGTTATCACATATCATGTATAAATTAACCTCTTACCAATGATAAACAAATAATTATTCCTTTGTTATAAGTCTGGTAAAAGATTCATGTGTGAAATTGATTACATCTGTTTGTATATATTAATTTGAATAAAAGAATACTATTTATTAGTATTGGTAAAACAATAAAAAAATCAAACATTGACAAAATTTTAATTTGATTTCAACAGGGTGCATAGAATAAATCCACTTATAGTAAAGTAAGATGATAATAAGTGTACTTAATAATTTGTTTAATAAAAGTATGTATAAATGTAATTACATACAAGTATAATTGTTTAAAACCTTATTTTGAGTAGCTCAGTATTAGGAATAATAAATATTTTTAAGATCCATCTTTTTGAGTGTATCATCCATACTGGTTGATTATGTTTAAAATATTTAAGATGATTCAGATTATACATGAGGCTAAAGTTTACAAGGTATTTGTGTAAATACTCAAAATTTTAATGCATCCATATTACCACATCTGGTCCTTCACAGTGCAGACTGAGTACATATTAGTTATATTAATTTAATATGCAAAAATATTTATATTTATAAAATATATAAATATTGTTTGTGTTATAATAATATGTCCATATTATATATCCATTTTACATTACATCTGTATGTTACATACATATATATGTTTATATGTTACAATTCTCACTAATATAAGAATTGATCCAAATTGAAATCATCACTGGAGTTTCTTACAATCACCGAAAGTGTTGAAAACATGTCAGCAGTTTGGTAACATCTTCTGTATGCTGCTTGTGACTAACCACGCAGGCATTTTGTTGAGTTGTATTGTATGTCATGTGAATGGCCACGTTCGTGGTGTTTCCGTGTTTGTGGGTATAACAATTACACAATATATACTTGATTCACGAGTGGTTAGCATGCAAATGTTTTGAGACAAGAGACTATCAACATTGAATCAATTAAGCACTGCTGATGTGTTTAAGGCAAACATTGATAAAAGGTGTAGTCTACAACTCTTTGAAAGCCCCCAATAAGTGTCATGTCACAAACAGTGAACCCTAGGTAGGCTTTGTATGCAGCCTGAGTTACACAGTTTTTACTTGATTTTCTGCAAAGGCTTCCAATTGCAACTGTTTAAACTATGTCACAAGCTGTGACATTTGTAACAATTTTGATGACACCTGAGTTTACTTTAATGAAATTAGACTTTCATTTAATATAAATCTCCCCAACATTCGATGTGAACCATTTTGAATCTAATATGAGGTATATACCATTATCTATGTGACAATAAAAACATTTTCATATAGTTTTTTGTTTGTATTAACAATTGAACAGTATTAAAAGTTTCTCTAATAAATGTTTTATAATACTTAGTTATAAAGGCATAGTGATTAACAAGTCATATATTGCATTAAGTAAATTACATACTTATGTGATTATTCAAATAAGTTTTTCTTAAAAGATATTCAGCATTCTTTATTTAAATAATATGTTAATGGAATGTATTTATTTCACGGGGCTGAAGGGTGGCGTGAGTTTCGTAGTTAGCGATAATAGCATATTGCTTGTGGTAATTTCGTCAATATTGTCTACTACCAATTAATTTTTTCTCTGTTGGTCTCTGGTCACCCCTCAGAATGAGCCGGGTTAAGGCCGAGTTGTGAAATATTAATAATGGAATGAGCCACCCTCTGAAGCTTTCCCGGAACGCTATGACATGTGGTTCTATGGTATTGGCATTGGCTATGGCATTGACTTTCTCTTGATTGTTGTGAATATCCATAGGCGACTGTAACTACTTACCATCAGGTGAATGAAAGGAGCTCCTCCGAGCGGCGACTATATCTAATAAGTACTAACATACTCTGCCTGGCCTGCCTGCCTAAAGTATTGCGACTAATGCTTTCACGCCATGGCTGATAACTCATGATCAGCTATCAACTCGATGAAGAAGATCAGGTACAAGTGTTCCTGATCTTCTTTCTTCATCTTAGCTCTCTGTCAGACTGAATATAAAAAGACACCTTTAATTCAAACAGAATGTTACAATGTATAATATCATTTGAAAACCACAAAACTAGGAGCAAAATTATATGTAAGTAAGTCTATTACATATTTTTATACCACACGCTTTCAAGTTTAAGTGGGAAGAAAATTAAAAGTAAATTACTAAAGGAATAATTCGCGTAAACTCCTTAAATTTTTATCACATCGTCGATAATCCTGAGTCTTTTATTTGATATAAATTTCGATTATTTTTTTTTCATTTATTATCGTCACCCCACATCAGCGGGTAGAGGGCTATTTAACATTAAGACCATTACTTCCACCGCACCTTGTGTAATGAGTTCTTCACTGTGCACGCGGCTCCACGGTTGTCGTGTTTGTTTCCACGGAGTCGCCTATAAAAATACAGGAAGGAAACTGTTTAAACGTTAAAAAGTTGCATCGCCGTAACGGCCGTCGCCGCGGTTCTGTGAAGGCTCTCCTTTTAATGAAGCCTTTTTCTTATTTCCCTACCTAATTAAAGAAGTCGATACCGGGGCAGTGGACGGGCGGAATTTATTTTTGCTCCGACCAGGGGCCGCCGCAAAAAGCTCTCTCGCCTGTGTAATTGTTTAAGGAACTTTTTACGCAGCTCGCGTCCGTCCAGCTTCGCGAGAATTAGCGTTCCGAGTTTTTCATGCGACTTTTCCATATTTTGCGTCTCGCCCGACGGTGTTTCACGATTAGTTAGATATGTTGGCTGTTTACGTGCTTTGTTGTGGCGGGTTACATGTTTGCGACATTTGCATTAATAGTTTTATTAAATCGCATTACGCTTATTCGTAGAATAATTCCGATTACTAGTAATTTGCTGTGATAATCTAGTGGTTTCAAATACGATCTCTCACTCCGGGAGACCGGGTTCAAATCCTAACGGTGAAGGTAAAACATCTTGAGGGAACCTGCACACCTTGGAGTTTTCAAGAAAAATTGTTCTCTAAGTTGTGTGAAGTCTGCCTACCCGCACTTGGCCAGCGTGGCGGACTACGGCCTTAACCTTCTCATTCTCAGAGGAGACCCATGTTCCAGCAGTGGAACGATAAAAAAAATCGGTAATTTCGTGCCTTGACTGCCTCTTCGGTCGGTCTTCACTGCCGATCAAGAGCTCTTCAGGCCGAATCCCGGTTCGGGTGCTATAATGGACTTTTGTAACACAGATGTTCCAGTAGAAATTTCTATTCGTTTGCTCTGAATTTGTGTCTGGTGTTTGGCAATATGTTACTTGGGAAACGCGGGAGCATGCGTCTGTCTGCCTTTGTGATTTGCGTTTTAGTAATTCCATCTAATTATCTTAATAATGATGATGGGAACATGAGAAATCGCATGTTAAAACACATACGTACATCAAATTTCAATCTAAATCATTAAACGTCACTCGCAGAACTTAAATACCTTTGCAAAGCAGAATTTAATAGTATTAAAAACATGTCAATATTGCATTTAAGTTAGGTATTAGAAATTAGAAAATATGAATGTAGCCATCATTTTTCGCGCTTCGTGCAAATAATGTGGGTTCTCGTGTTTCCTGAAGGTGTTACAATGTACAGTATGCGAGGTCATTGCAATATTTTATTTCGAAAAAACTGTACGAGTTCCTACCGTATTGTATGTTTTTATAACTTAGACTATCTAGCGGTAGTTCGAAGTCTCGATACATGCTTGGTCTAATGGGAATTGGTGATGAAGCGTAACTGTTGAAACCTTGGAGTGTACCACACTCCTCTGCTTACCCCTTCGTGGATTATGGGCGTGAATTCCATCGTGCATGTGTTGGTTGATAATAATAAAATTAAATGATCATTATAAGTTTGAGTTATAAATTAAACTCCTCGCGTTACCCAATCGTGTACCAAGCTCAACAGCTGGCGCATGTTTACGAAGAGAGCGGTTCATGTCGAAAAGCATCTCCGCTTTGTAACATACAGAGATGTTTGGCATTCGGTGTTCTCTGCGCACCCCATGAGGGACCAACGATTATATCGTAATACCATGTCACCGTAAGTAACCTCACCACGATATATATGACTTTTAGGGATAGGCAGAGAGCACCGAGTGCCATATAACTCCCTCACAGACCTCACGTGCTTTTGTTCTAACCACTCGCTTCATACGTGTAAAGCTAACTGACTACTAACTAATAAGTTGTCGGTGAGTTAAGCGGCGAAGTAGCAGGAGCTCTGTCAGCGCGGTCGCGCCGTGAATGGCCACATTTAGCCACATTTAGCGACCCGCCGCGCTGGTTCCGCGGCTCGGCGGACGCACGCGCTGTCATCGCGCCTGAGCGACGGACCGTACGTATTGTCTCATGCATTGTGTAATCATCGGTCAGTGACGGATAACATTGGTGATTGGATCATGGCTATTTAATTAACAAAAACAACAGTATATCTGTATGTAGTTTATTGTAGATTTATGTTTTCTCGTCCTCATAGAAGAGTACATTACTGAAGTGGAACGATAAAAAGACTGATTGATGACCATTATGTTGGATGACTGCCTCGTTGGTCGTGTGGTTAGTTGCAAGCGCCTGTAGAGCGAAAGGTGCTGGATACGATTTCCGGCTAGGGCTGGAGTTTCCAATATAGATTTTGTCGTTGAAATTTGGAGTGCTGTTTTGGTGCCTGGTGTATGGCAATAGGCTGGTCACCTGTTCCGTGGTGGGACGTAATGGTGACTGGCACTTCGTGTGAGTGCACCGCACTCCTCTGCTGCCTCTTAGGGGATTACAAAACGACACCAGCTCATGTATACAAAGTGTCCATTGTGAAGTTTTGCAACGTTATTGAGAAACCTAACGGGCGTAGGCCGAATAAGGCGCGGCCAGGTTGTCCCATCAAGTGCGCCACGTCGTGAATGACAATGCCCACTGATGAGCATCTAGGCGCGTGACGGGGTTTCCTTAACTATTGACGGCTAGATCGACAGAAATATCCGATGTTCTACCAACCTACAATGAAGTAGGCGTCGTGATCATTTATTTAAATACCTATAAAATTTTAATCTATGGTGGGTAGAATGTAGCAGTAGTGTAAATATAATTTATATAAATTATTTCAATGTTGTACCATGAAACCATTTTCTATAACCGTATTGCTTTATTCTCCAGGGGTCCTACACTCGTACAAAGAGGCCTGAGTGTGGAAGTGGGTGTGTATAAGTCTAAGCAAAACTGTTTGCGGTAGTTAGGTCACGGTAATTATTGTACGAATAATAAACGAATATTTTAATTTTTTGACTGCCTCGTTGGTCGTGTGGGTTGCAGGTGCGACTACCGATCGGGAGGTCTCGGGTTCGATTCCCGGGTCGAACACTACAAAATTTTCTAATTTAGATTTTCTGGTAATGGTTCGGAGTCTGGATATGTGCCCGATGCATGGCAATAGGCTCACCACCTATTACATAGTGGGACGTAAATGTAAC